>CM070479.1:38870836-38875467 GCA_036324585.1 Champsocephalus esox
CAACAAAAAAACACAAAAAAAAACAAAAAAAACAACAACACAAAAAAAAACAAAACAAAAAACACAAAAAAACAAAAAACAAAACAACACAACACAAAACAAAAAACACAAAAAAACAAAAAAACACAAACAAAAACACAAAAAACACACAAAAAAAAACACAAAAAAAAACAAAACAACAAAAACAAAAAAACAAAACAAAAACAAACACAAAAAAAAACAAAAACAAAAACAAAACAAACACAACACAAAAAACAACAAAACACACAAAAACACAACACCAACAAAAAACAAACAAAACAAACAACACAACAAAACACACAACAAACACAAAACACAAAAACAACAACAAAAAAAACAACAAACCAACCACAAAACACAAAAACAAAAAAAACAAACAACACACAACACAACAAACACAACAAAAAACAACAACAACCAAAACCAAACCAAAACAAAAAACAAAACACAACCCCAACAAAAAACCACACAACAACAAACAACAAAAAACACACCCAAACAAAAAACACCAAAACACACACCCAACAACAACCCACCAAAAAACAAACACCCACAACCAAACACAACACAAAAACCAACACAACCAAAAAAACACACAACACCCAAAAAACACAACACACACAAACCAACACACAACACCAAAAACAACAAAACCAAAAACACCAACCACAAACCAACCCAAAACAACACACACAACCCAAAAAACACACACAACCCACAACCCCAACAAAAACAAAACAACCCACAACAAAACACAACCACCCAACACAACCACAACAAAACAAAACAAAACAAAAAACACAAACAACACAAACACAAACACAAAACAAAACAAAAACAACAAAACAAAAAAACAACACAAACAACCAAAACCACAAAAAACAAAAAAACACACACAAAAACAAACACAAAAAAAAACAAACAAAACCAAAAAAAACAAAACAAAACAACCACAAAAACAACAACACAACACAAAAAAAAACAAAAACAAAAAACAAAAAAACCAAAAAAACACAAACACCAAACACACAAACAAAAAAACACAAAAACAAAAACACAAAAAAACACAAAAAACAAAACAAACAAAAAAAACAAAAAACACAAAAAAAAACAAAAAACACAAAAACAAAAAAAACACAAAAAACAACAAAAAAAACAAACAAACAACAAAAAACAAAACAAAAACAACAAAAACAACAAAAAAACAAACACAAAACAAAACAAAAAAACACAAAAAAACAAACAAAAACAAAACAAAAAACACACAACAAAAAACAAAACACACAAAAACAAAAAAACACACAAAACAAAAAAACAAACAAACCAAAAAACACAAAAAAACAAAACACAAAACAAACAAAAACAAAAAGACAAAACAAAAAAAACACACACACAAAAACAAAAACACGACACAAACACAACAAAAAACAAACACACAAACAAAAAACACAAAAAACCAACAAAAACAAACCACAAACAAAACACACACAAAAAGACAAAAAACACACAAACAAAACACACAACAAAACATAAAAAACACATACACAAACAAAACAAAACAGCACACACACACAACAACAAAACACAAAACAAAACAAAAACACAAAACAAACACACAACAACAAAAACAAAAATAACAACAACACACAAACACAAACAAACAAAAAAAAAAAAAAAAAAAACACACAACAACACAAAAAAACAAACAACACAAAAAACAAAAAACAACAAAAAAACAAACAACAACAAAAAAAACAACAAAAACACAAAAACACACAACAAAAAACAACACAAAACAAAAACACAACACACAACACAAAACACAAAACAAACACACAAACACAAAACAAAAAACTACACAACACAACACAACACACAACAAACAACACAAAACACCAAACACAAACAACAAACACACAACAAAACAAACACACAAACAACAACAAACAAACACACCACACAAAAAAAAACAACAACAACAAAAACAACAAACACAAAAACAACAAAAACAACAAAACACACACAAAAAAACAACAACAAAACACAAAAAACAACAAACAACACAAAACAAAAAAAAAACAACAAAACAAAAAACAAACAAACAACACACAACAAAACACAACACCAACAAAACACAAACAACAACAAAAAACACAACAAAAAAACACAAACAACAAAACACAACACAAAACAAACAAAAAAACACAACACAACACAAAAAAACACAAACAAAACAAAAAAAAAAAACAACAACAAAAAACAAAAACAAACACAACAAAACAAAAACAAACACAAAAAAAACAAACACAACACCAAACAAACAAACAAAAACACAAACAACAAACAACAAACAAACAAACACACACACACAAAACACACAAAAACAACACAAAAAAAACACACAAAAAAACAAAAAAAAAAAAAACAAAAAACAACAACACACAAACAAAAAAACAACACACACACACAACACACAAACACAACAAACACACAAAAACAAACAAACAAACACAACAAACACAACACACAACAACAAACAACACACCAACACACAACAACAAAACCAAACACAAACACACAAAACACAACAACAACACAACAAACACACAACAAACACAACAACACAAACACAACAAACAACAACAAAAACAAAAACACAAAAAACAACAAACACAACACAAAAAACACACCACAAACAACAACAAAAACACACAAACACACAAAACAAAAACAAAACCAAAAAAAACAACACAAACAAACACAAAACAACAAACAAACAACAACAAAACACATCAACAAACAACAACAAAACAAACAAAACAACAAACAACAAAAAACACCAAAAACAAAAAAAACACAAACAACACAAACAAAACCAAAACAAAAACAAACACAAACACAAACAAAACAAACAAAAAACAAACACCACAAAAACAACAAAACACACACACAACAAACAAAAAAAACACAAAAACACACAAAACACACACAAAACACAACAAAACAAAAAAAAAAAACACAACAAAAACAAAACAAAAAACACAACAAACAACACACAAAACAAAAACACAAAAAACAAACACAAAAACAAACAACACAAACAAAAACAACAAAAAACAACAACAAAAAAACAACACAAAAAAAAAACAAAACAACACAACAAAACAAACACACAACAAACAACAAAACAACCAAAACAAAACACAACAACACAACAAAACACACAAAACAAAAAAAACAACCAAAAAACAAAAAACAAAAAAAAAACAAAAACACACAACACACAACCACACAAACAAAACAACAAAAAAAAAACACAAAAACACACAACAAACAACAAAAACAAACAACAAAAACAACACAACAAAACAAAAAACAAAACACACACAAAAAAACAACACAAACAAAACAAAAAAACAACACAAAAAACCACACAAAACAAACAAACACAAAACAAAACAACAACAAACAAAACACAACAAAACAAAAAACACAACAAAACAAACAACAAAACAACAAAAAACACAACAAACAACAAAACACAAAAAACACAAACAAAAACAACAAAAAAACACATACACCACACAACAAAAACACAAACAAACAAACAAAAAACACAACAAAACAACAACAAACACAACAAAACAACAAACAAACACAACACACACAAAAAAACAAAACACACAAAAAAAACAAAAAACAAACACAACAAACACAAACAAAACACAACAACACAACACAACACACACAAAACAACAAAAAAACAAACACAAAACACAAACAAAACACACACACACAAAACAAAAACAAACAAACAACAAACAACAACAACACAACACAACACAAAACAACAAAACAAACAACAACAAACAACACAAAACAAAAACAAAACAAAACAACACACAAACACAAAACACACACACAACAACAACAAAAACAACACACAACAACAACAACAACAACAAACAAAACAAACAACAAAAAACAAACAAAAACAAAACACCAAACAAACACACAACAACAACAACAAAAACAACACAACAAAAAAACACAAAACACAAACAAACAAACACAACAAACACACAAACAAAAAACAAAAACAAACAAACAACAACAAACACAAAAAAACACAAACAAAACACAACACAAACACAAAAAACAAAACAAACACACAACAAAACACAACACACAAACAAACCAAAAACCACAAAAAAACAAAACACCAAAAAAAAACACAAAACACAAAAACAACAAAAACCACACACAAAAACAAACAACACACAACAAACACAAAACCAAAAACAAAAAAAAACACACAAACAAAAACAAACAAAAACAACAAAACAAAAAACAAAACACAAACAAACAAACAAACCAAAACACAAAACACACAAAACACACAACACAAAACAAAAAACCAAAACACACAACAAAAACACAAAAACAACACAAACAACACAAAACAAAAAAACACAACACAAAAAACAACACACACCAAAAAAAACAAAGCAAAAACAAAAACAAACAAAAAACCAAAACAAAAAAAAAACACAACAACAACAAAAAACAAACAACAAACAACAAAAACAAACAAACAACACACACAACAA
>CM070479.1:42218829-42381329 GCA_036324585.1 Champsocephalus esox
TAAGCTAGCCCGGCTACCGTTCGAGATGTGCTCTGAAGCGAGAAGAGGTGTTTGAATGACGCATGCGTCATGGCGCAGGCTACTTACAGTATAGGGGGTGATTTCCCCTGACGTTGACGTCAAGATCACCAGCCAATCAGGATTGGCGTAATGAGATTGATGCTTCTGTTTGCTCCGCGATGAGGCGCATCCCATAGTGAGACATCGAACGGAGTGTTATGAATGAGAACTGATAACAACTAGTGACGGGTCAAAAACGTGATGACCTTTCATCATGTGCTTCGGACAGACTGAACAATTATTTTAAACATGGATTAATTGCCATAATATTTGCAACAGTTCTCCTGAGCCCAAGATAGGTATTCCTACCAACTTACTTGATACCTAGACATTTACTTTAAGGTCGACATGAGGTTGACATCTATGGTTTCTTCACAGCTAGTTGAATGTATTGCCATGACATTTGGTGCACACATTCATGACCCCTAACAATACATTTTAATCACTTGCGTTGATATCAGACTTTTCCTAAAGCTCATTCAACAGGCCAACACTTTGATTGGTCCTATACTTTGATATTTTCCCAAAGAGCTTGAAAACTAATGACATTCCCATTGGCCTCGCTCAGCTGTACTGTATGTGTATTACTCATTTAAAAACGTTAGCATACTTGCATGCTAAACTACGATTGCAGACATGGCAAACATAAGCCAAGACCTGACGTTTTGAGCTTATGAGCTTCCTTTTACTATAATTCTTAACCTTTGCTCACATGACATCAACTTCTGCCACAAATGTAAAAAGGGAATTATATTGATTTTAGTAGTTAAAGATGTCTGTGTGTTTTTGTATTTCACTTGGTAATGACCCTTACTGTATATAAAGTGTCGACCCAGTGACAGATCAGTCTCCAAATTTTCAGATGCTGTTTGTATTTGTTTGGCATAAATGATCTGTTCCTGTCCAAATAGTGTAAGTCTATTAGTATGAAAAGCGAATTTGAAATAATACAATCAATAGAAATGTTTGGAAAAAAATCTCACTTGCCAGTTTTAAACTTACATTACCGTTCTTAAGCTTAGTTTGGCAAAGAGGTTATAATGTGAGGTCTTATTGTCTGAGGAACATGAAAAGTGTCCCCTTAAATAAATCCAACATAAAGCTGAGGCGATCCATCTAATGACCAGAAACAACAAACATGTTTAAAAAGCAGGTTTGTCTGTGGAGTCCTCCCTTCAGAGGTTTGTTCAGGCCTAGCAGTGTAGACACCAACCCATAATCCTCCTGCAGACACACCTGTAGAGGAGAGTATAAAGACCCTGGACTGAACTGCGTCAAACATCAAGCTTCAAGGAGTCTCTCCACAGCAGCTCCACAGCCTCCAGACCGACCCTGAAGATGACTCCCTCTGCCAGCCTGCTGCTGCTGCTCCTGCTCGGCCTCTCTCAGGCACTTCCTCTCCAGGAGGAAGGAATCGAAGAAGATGAAGAAGAAGAAGTAGACGAAGAGGACACTGTCGACATCACCACCAGGATTTTGACCTCCAACAACGCCACAGATGAGATCCTGCTGGAAGGAGACCTGCTGGCTCCCAAAACCAGAAACGCCATGAAGTGCTTTTTCGCGAACTGCCTGTGGAATAAAGGCTCCAATGGCTTGGTAACGATCCCCTTCACCACAAGTAGTCAATTCTCCAGCTCGGAGAGACAGAAGATCACTAACGCTATGAATGCCTTCCACAGCAAGACCTGCCTCCGCTTCGTTCCCCGTCGGAACCAGTACGACTACATCAGCATTGAGAACAAGGGTGGATGTTACTCCTCTCTGGGCAAAGCGGAGCCAAACAGGTGCTCTCTCTCAACAGGCAGGGCTGCGTCCACCACGGCATCATCCAGCACGAGATCAACCACGCTCTGGGCTTCCATCACGAACAGACCAGGAGCGACCGCGACTCACACGTCAGGATCAACTGGCAGAACATCAAACCCGCAGATGGCCTACAACTTCAAAAAGCATGACACCAACAACCTGAACACCCCCTACGACTACAGCTCCATCATGCACTATGGAAGAACAGCCTTCTCCATCCAGCAGGGGAAGGACTCCATCACCCCCATCCCAAACCCCAACGTCCAGATTGGCCAGAGGAGGGGCATGTCCCGCGGGGACATCGCGAGGATCAACAAGCTCTACCGTTGCTAATAACAATGCTGATGAAAAATGCAACAAATTCATACTTATTCTTCTTCTATTGTCCTGTAATTTATCGAAAAGCCATTACTACTGTTGCTTTGGAGACAACATTATATTATCAATATGTTTCAACTGTTCCAATGGCAAAATATATGAATTCAAACATGCTCAAATGATAATAAAGGTATTTAAAGAAACTGTATTTTTTGTCATTTGTGTCCCTTAAAAAAAAGGTAACATTGTAGAACAAACATTTAGTCCACTTCTGTCAATATTTCACTAACAATTGTCCAAGTATTGAGAAATATACCTAATAATGAAAAATCTTTCACGAAAACAATAAAACGAAATTGTTCTGTAACTTGTTAGTATATACACATTGGTAAACTGACATTTAGAAAACAAAAGTGGCTGCTGGCAGAATCTCTACTGGTGTAAACGACTGCAAAGTAACACTAACGGCCCGTCCACACTACAGCGTCGACAGCGTCGAAAACTATAGGTTACTTACGTAACCCCAGGACTCAGAGTAACATGAAGTGAGATGTCTCACTATGGGATGCGCCTCATCGCGGAGCAAACAGAAGGTGATAAACACTATTCAGAGTGCGAGAGCTTCCTCCACCAGGTCTCTTTACGACTGTAAGTGGAGGGTGTTTGAGGAGTGGTGCCTTCAAGAAGGGCACATCTCTTTTCAATGTCCTGTCGGGGTGATTTTATCAGTCCTACAGGACTTGATCGATAAACACAGAGCTTTTTCCACGATCAAGGTGTACCTGGCTGCTATTGCTGCATGCCATGTGGGCTTTGAGGGTAAGACGGCTAGCCAACATCCTTTGGTTTGCCGTTTTATGAGGGGAGCGCGCAGGCTCCTCCCTGTCTCCAGGTCGCTGGTGCCCTTATGGGACCTGGCAGTGGTTTTAAATGGGCTCAAAATGACCCCATTTGAACCCCTGGAGGGAGCTGACATGAAACATCTGTCACTCAAGACAGTGCTGTTACTGGCCCTGGCATCCGCTAAACGGGTCAGTGATATCCATGCACTGTCTGTACATCCCTCATGCACTCAGTTCACCCCAGGGCAAACTAGAGTGTTGTTGAAACCCAACCCTGCCTTTACACCAAAGGTGGTTGGTTCGTGTACCCCGATTGACATTGAGGCATTTCCTCCGCAGCTGGTTTCCTCCGGGGAGCAGCAGCAGGATCTATTGTGTCCAGTCCGGGCTTTGCACACATATATGGACAGATCAAAAGAGCTTCGTCATAATGATCAACTCTTCGTGTCCTGGGCTAAACCTCACAAGGGTAAGCCTGTTACTAAGCAACGGCTCTCCCACTGGATCGTGGAGGCAATTGCTTTGGCCTATACGAGTCAGAATCTGCAAGCACCTTCGGGTCTGCGGGCTCACTCGACTCGGGGCCTGGCTACATCCTGGGCTTTGTTCAAGGGTGTTTTCATCCAGGATATCTGTGCGGCTGCAAGCTGGTCTTCGCCGCTCACTTTTGTCCGCTTTTACAGGCTAGACGTCTCCGCTCCAAGCGTGGCCCGAGCAGTGCTGGGCACCTTGTTGAGTCGGGACTCCACCTGTTAAATTCTGGTTGATCGGTGATCTTCGAGATAAGCTCGTCTGGCAATACGGGAGCTACAATATCCCATAGTGAGACATCGAACGGAGTGTTATGAATGAGAACTATAGGGTACTTACGTAACCCCAGTCCTCAGAGTAACATGAAGTGAGATGTCTCACCAGACGGCCCTCCTTGCTATGGTGAAGCGAGAAGAGGTGCTTATTTTGAATGACGCATGCGTCGTGGCGCAGGCTACTTATAGGGGGTGATTTCCCCTGACGTTGACGTCAAGAATCACCGGCCAATCAGGATTGGCGTAATGAGATTGATGCTTCTGTTTGCTCCGCGATGAGGCGCATCCATAGTGAGACATCGAACGGAGTGTTATGAATGAGAACTCCAATCTGCCCATTCGCTTTCAATGGGGTGACGTTGCCTCGCTTTTTCGCCAAACTGAATTGTGGGTAGCAGAGCGGTCCGTCTCCGCCGTCTCCGGCTTCAGAAGTTGAACATGTAGCCAGCGCCAGCCAATCAAATCCCATTTCGGAAAATCTGACAGCTCAAGTCGTAGCCAATCAAACCGCGTCTAAACTGGGAGAGATATCCCGCCGTTCATTTCTATATTGCAAAAAAAGTTGGAGGAGAAACTAACTATCGCCGTAGCAAATCACCCGGTTTTATATGACCAGACCCTCTTCACCTACCGGGATACAAACCGGAGGAACCAGGCATGGAGGGAGGTGGCAGAGACAGTGGGGGAAACTAGTAGGGTTTCGCCTGTTTGGGGAGTTTATATATATATATATATTGCTCGCATAAAATCCCCGGGGTTTTTTGCTTTGTATATCGGGGGCGGGAGATTCATGTGATTGGTTGTTGGTCGTGTTGCTTGAATAAAATCCCCAAGCTCCAGACCCGCCCAGCTCCAAGCTTTTTTTGAAGCTGTAGTGTGGACGCTCCGTAACAGTCTCTCAGAGAGACATCTGAACAGCCATTCTTTTTTTTTAGCTCCACAATGAAACAGGTGTTCAGTTCCTATAGCACAATAGGGGTGTGATGTGTGTGGGTGGGTGAAGATGGGGGATTTCATCTGCTGTTTAAACGCAAGTGACGATAAATATCAAAAGATAACGGTTATAGATGCGGTCTATTGTCAGACACTTGTTGCATTATCTCTTACTTTGGGTTTGCTTTTGTTCATGTACCTTGGATGAACTGTGGAGTTGTAACAGATTTGTTTCTACCTTTTGCCCCAGTGAGAGGCGTGCTCATTCCATCTGTTTTCATCCTCCCGTGTTATCTCTCAGTCTGGCTGCCTGCCTGACAACTATTTCTGCCATGATGTGAGGACATTTTCCCACAGGCTATTCATATTGAGGACCTTCTTCCAAGACACAGCAGACAGGCCGAAAGCTGACACTTTTCTCTGTTCTACAAATAAATGTCCTTCACATTATAGTCTGTACACCAGCAATTGTTTGAGGCACAGTTGTACTAGTCAGACCAACTAGTTGTGTGCAAGGCAATAAATGCACGAGAACAACAAGGTTTGTTCTTTTAAATGTAAACAAACACAAGACATCTGATTAATTTTGGGTATGTTAAAATTGTTTTTAATATTTCAGACGGTTTTCTTCCTACTGTAAGGTTAAGGGATAAGTGGTTCATGGAATATGTATATCTTGCCTAAGAATATAAGTGCAGACAGTTTTTTAGTCTGTATTTACCTTGTAATTTGTCTATGACAGTGATATCATCAAGTTTTGCCTGTAAAAGACATAGATAAAAGTATTAATGTTTCTTTCTTATATTAAGTTTTTTTGGAACCTGGCGGCGGCGCCTAGTGGAGTACTTCGGCGGCTAGTGGAGTACTTCGTGACCACAGAGTGTGAACGTTGTGATCAGCTGTTTTAACGCAGTTCTCCAGTGAAGGGGGGCAGTCTCCCTCCGCAGCCGGTTGGCGTAGTTTTGGCACAGACCGACGTTAACAGCAGCCCTGTCTGTGCACACGGAGACCGACTCTGTCGTCCGGTGATCTAACCACCTTCTGGAAAAGCTTCACAAGTACGTCGGTACGCAAATGTGCTTTGTGACACAAGTGACGGTATGCATTTCAGATTACGCACATCACCTGCGTACCAGTTATGTGCACCCCTGTACTACAGCAAAAGTATTCTCCGTCGGGACTTCCTGCAACAACAACACGCCGTTATCAAAGATGTTCTATTGAGAAGACAATCACTCCTTGACAAAAGTTTTCAAAACCGTGGCTACTGAATCAATCTTACTAACTGCTGTCTGTGCAATTTACTCCGCGCGAGTTGGCAGACTTTGTTTTGCTTACTTTAACATCATTTTTCATGATGGGGCTAAGCCTATTGCTATTTATTGGTATGGGTGTAGCCTACCCCAGACATACCCTGGCGCTGCCACTGGTGGCACGGGCGGGCCATTCTGCACATGCGTTAAATATTTTAACGCAATTAATTAAACAAATTAATTACCGCCGTTAACGCGATAATTTTGACAGCACTAATATATATATATAAATATGCCTATGAAATACATTCTGAAATAAATAAATGAGGCAATAAATATGTATACATTGTACATTTAAATACACATTTATTTATTTCAAGAGACTTGTATTTCATGACACATTTATTTATTTCAAGAGACTTGTATTTCATAATGGCACATTTATTTATTTCAGTGGACTTGTATTTCATAATGCCACATTTATTTATTTCAGGGGACTTGTATTTCATGACACATTTATTTATTTCAAGAGACTTGTATTTCATAATGGCACATTTATTTATTTCAGTGGACTTGTATTTCATAATGCCACATTTATTTATTTCAGGGGACTTGTATTTCATAATGACACATTTCCATTCCTTATATGCAAATGAACGGGGTGTGGTTAGCGCAACGGTGGTAATTAAAGTTTCAAAGTCTCAAAAATGCTACAACTACTGTCACAAACTGGATGAATGTGAAGTATTTTGTTAAAAGAGGATGAAAGCGTAATTAAGGAGCACTATTGGAGTGACTTTGATGGTTATTGGACTTAATTTATTTGGATTCCCGCTGAATGAAGAAATTAAAGAACGGCACAAGTGGAAACAATTCACAAAGGGATTGTTTAAAACACATGCTCAAAGGAAGCCGGATTTTGCCGATGTGTTTATGTGGATTCAATTTTTTATATTTGTATTGTAATGTAGAGACAAGGCTTTTAGTGTCAATCATGTATTGCGTTACAATTATATGTAAAAAAAAATTATAAAAAATTACAAATTAGAAATCTGATATTTGGCCTCAAATCATCTGAGGCCTGGCGCCCTCCCCCCCCCCTGCGATCTTTGGCGCCCCTCCGGTTGGGTACCACTGCCATAGACTATACAAGTCTTACCCAAGGCTGAATCATAAACTAAAATGTATATGTATGCATAAAGGGTTACGTCCTTAGCTGGCTAATAAGTAACAAGCTAAGCTACCAAGCACAGAAACACCTGCGAACGGGGTTAACATGTATAATATTATCATTTTAGACTTCTTGGAAGTTCTTTTAGTACATTCAAGCGCACAGCACGACATTTTAATTGTCTAGTATTTGTAACAATATTCCCTAAAAGGCACAATCACCACGAACACGGATAAAGCTAAAGGGTCAAGTACAGTACTATGACTAACTAACGTTGTAGCCTCTATGGTTGTAGCCAGAGCCATATAATAGAAGAGTTACGACATCTCCGTTCACTCCAATGGACCACTTTTTTACAGCAATGGCAGATCGTGGAGCCTCTCAATCGTTCCCCGGAAGTTAGCACCAAGGCTAGCAGAGCTGTGGAGTTGCAGCATAATAGACCGTTCGTGACGGACTTTTAAAGGTAAGAAGAAGTTTAAAGATTTATATTGCGGATATTACCAGTACATCGTATTCAAATTAACATGTATCAAAGGATGTCAGTGGATTATCCCTAAATTAGTAGATTTAGGGAACGTTTACAGATGACAGATCAAGCTAGGATACCGAAGCAAGTTAGCAACACACGTTGAACAGCCTTTCAATTGTAAATTCCGTTCTCTTAATGTCATTTCATCCAACGTTGTTGAATTATAGAAGAGGGTTTTAAACGGGATTGTATGCGGGGGTGGAGGGAGTTAAATATTAGATAAATATAACTTTGGTGCGTGTAAGAGTGAGTGTTTTTAGCAGAGCCATATTGTGTCCTTGTGATTATGTTGATTATTACCTGTCTGTATAATATTGCAGTTCATCTGATTTTGGATTGATGGCAAAGGGAGAGGGACTTAAGTGAGAGTAAAAACACAAGGTAAGTTTAATACTACTGTTTTATATAAGCAAGCATACTAAACATGTATTCTATCACTGTATTATATAAGTAATCTTGTTAGTAACCTACTGTATGGCAAGTGGAGGGACAGTGATGTTACAGGTGGAGGAGCAAAACTGCAAGACTGCAAACTCCCAAGACAGAGAAATCAAAGTTTGTTCTCCAGAGAAGAGGTTGATTTCACTTACATTTTTTGAAATGGCACAAAAAAAAACTTGAGAGCTGTAACCAAGACAACTGTAACAACATGAGTAGAGAGCCACCAAGGTTTTTCAAGTCCCTCTCTTACTCCATTTTGCCAACCCAAACTTCCAGGTACATGACGGGACACCTTGCTTGTTTTTGTTGTTTGCGCTCCTCTGGCTGGGTGCTGGCAGGTGGAGGGCAGTGATCCCTTCCCTTCTCCCTTCAATCTTTGAGACTAATGTAAGTAGAAGACATGGCACTGTAAATGTTCGAACATTTAAACTATTATACCACTTAAAAATAAGAAATATTACTTTTGTTACTAAGAGTTCATACTTATTATACCTGTGTCAACTTTCACACTATCGCTGTGATCATGAGCTATGGGCTTTGTAGATACAGGGGCCCTTCTCTTTTTGACCACAGGGCGATGCACGAAGATGGTGGGTATAGCCTCTGCTCTCAGTCTTGCCCTTTTTTGTCTTGACAAACGAGTGACTTGAGGTTACTTCACACACAGAACAACTCAGTTGTGTCTGCCCACATACATATTCCATAGTGGTTGAATACACAATATTAGGAAACACTTTATACTTACTGGACATGTTATACTCATTACATACTGTATATAAAATATGACCAAGAATGTGAGACAACTTTATAGAAATTCATATCACATCTGTTACTGATGCCATTTGTCATACTTTGTTAAACTCACAAATAATAAAGTTCCATAACTTCAGTTGGGAACAGAGACCACACCTTATCTCCCCAAGGCAATTTCCCATCCAATAGGTGTGCTATATAGGTGTGTATAACCCTTTCTCCTGTCTGTTACTCCCTCTTTCAGCACAAGAACCAGAGGGGGATTCAATGGAGCCTGAATACCTGCACTGAGACCCTCACCCAGCACCCTGAGTCTCAACTCTCAGTGTTTCTCAAGCCTTTCCCTGTTTTTTTTTGTATTAAACAAAACATTAAGCTTTCCCAATGGTGTGGTTTTCGTTTTGTGAAAAAGTGCAAATGCAGTGTTTGTATATAAATCACATATTTTGTTCTGTGCCGCTCTGTGTCAGTGGGGAAGCCGTACATTCGTACTCCTTTCTCTGAGCGATTGGAGCATCCCCAGGCAGCACAGCAAACCATGGTGGCGACTAGGAGGCAGCACAGCAAACCAGGACAACACGGAGGAAAAGGCACCGACAAACTGCATGATATTCAATGTTTATTGAATTCCATGTATTTGCAATGGATGTTCCTAAAACAACACATTTAACATCATCATCATCATCATCATCATCATCATCATCATCATCATCATCATCATCATCATCATGCTGCTGCTGCTGCTGCTGCTAGTCCTTTGATAGTCACCTGTCGGTCTCCTGTCCTTTCTGAAAGCCATAAAGATGACATTAGTCATTTAGATAACTTGTGTCCTCAATTACCATGGGATTACTGAAACTACCATGAATTTAAGAAAATGGTAGAACTGTATCTAATCTGAATTTTAAAGCATTACTTTAGATCCCCTCTCGCTAAATATATCAATAAACATTAGAAAGTGATGCTCCTGAGTCAGGAGCCAAACACCTTCTTCAGGGCCTCATGCTTGGCCCACCAGCGTGTCTCGCCAATAGGAGCAAGGCGTCTACGTCTCTTGTTTCGGCCTGACTCTTCCCACACATTCATCCTTTTATATGACTCTTTGATGAATACCGCAATGCCATTGAGGAGCGCAAACAGGGACCCACTCTCAATAACAATCTGGGTTGTGTTTGCAAGCACCAGATTTAGTACATGTGCGTAGCACCATACATGCACTTGGTTTGGAGATTGTGCAGACAACAGTTAGGAGAATCCTTTGTATTGGCCTTGCATGTTTGATGCCCCATCAGTCGCATTTCCAATGCACATGGTCTTGCTGAGGCCCATTTTGTCCAGAACTTCTAACAGCATGTTGACAAAGGCCTGTCCAGTGGATGAACTGCACTTCAGCACTGCAACAAGCCTCTCATGAACAACATCAGTAACATACCTCATAATTATAGAGCATTGATCCTGAGAGGTGATGTCCTGCGTTGTGTCCAGCTGCACTGAAAACATTCCTGCTTCTCTTGATATCACTGGAGATGTTTTCTTGAATCAGATGGTTTATTGCATCTATCACTGAGTTGACTGTGGTTTTGGAGAGTAAAGTTACAAGGGAGCCTCTGCCTCTCGTGCCACCAGACAAATGCAACTTTTTGCTGTTATCAATGCAGCTGTCCAGGTGCTCTTTTAAACAGAAATCATACTTCCCCAGTAGAAGTATGAGTTCCAAGAAATTACCATGATCAACTGTGTGGTCTTCCAGAGTATATGCTGCCTCATTTTCTGACCTCCTGTATACAAGCCCCCTCTTCCCAAGAACCTTGATGACATCTATGATGCGCTCCAAAACCTGCCGTCTCTTTCTGACCTTCACTCTGTGCGCCGACATCTGACTGCCACCAAACACACTGCTGATATCAGCACTGGCGGATTTCAAGAGGTAAGCTTCAGCACAGTTTCTGTGTGCACTGCTTCTCTCATGCTCCTCTGTGCGCTGGTGTATATGCCTCCAATCTGACATTCCACTGATGAACAGACTGCTATCAGTTCTCTTACAGAATGCCATGCAGATGAAACAAAACAGCATGTGACGCTCTGGACAGTACGTCAGCCACCTTCTACTGGTGCCGTCTCTGCTACAGAACACTTTCTGCACCACTGGATTGCTACTTTTTTGCTGAGCATGGTAATTTAAAAATGACTGGAGATTTTTCTAATCAGGTTGTGAAAAAAAATCAGTTATTTGACTGGCACACTCATAGCTCTCAACAGCTGTTTCCCTCTCAGGTGATCCTGTCTTTGGGCTGACATACTCCTCGCTCTCTACAGCCTTTTCCCTCTCAGGTGATCCTGTCTTTGGGCTGACACACTCCTCACTCTGTACAGCCTTTTCCCTCTCAGGTGATCCTGTCTTTGGGCTGACATACTCTTATCTCTCTCCAGCCTTTTCCCTCTCAGGTGGTGCAGTCTTTGGGTTGCCTGAATTGGTCTGGCTCTCTCCCTGAACTGACCAGCTGGACTTGCCCTGAACCGGTCTGGGCTGGACATAGGGAAAGCATATATCATTGGATGGGGAAATAACTCAAAACCACAGAATAATGTACAAGATAAAAGATTAGTTCATATTGAACGAAACGTTCGCCAGCGTAACAACACTAGTGGGTTTGCAATGTTTTCATTATGACACTTACTAGTGTTTTCCAATGCAAAAAAGTCAGATCTTTGTGACAATACCTGAAAATGCTCAAGACAGCACTATACACAGCCATTTGAAAACTACAGTAAAAGTAACACATTTACACAGAAATTAAAGTTACACACAAATTATGAAATAGTTATCACCTCAGTAAACAATAAATGAATTGAAAGATTACAATAAATACACTTACTTGTATTTTGTGATAAAATTCAAAGTATCTCATCTGTATTTACAATACAGCTTGATTCTGCATCTCTACTTACAGCTCGTTGGTCCATGTGAATGTTTACTGTTGCTATGGCAACAAGAGACCGCTGACGTTAGCAGCGGTCTAGCTAGCCTAGCTAAATCATCTGAACAATAATAACCCATAATATCACAATTCAGCATATTTAAACAAAATCAACCACAACTACCAACATTCACAGCCCTTCAACTCTGGGCTAATATGTTGTCACAAGTAGGACTATGCAGTTAATTAGATCACATCACATGTTTTGGACATGTCTCAAAAATGTAGCCTAGCCAGCCCCTGGCTAACGTTACTTACCATGTATGCCTCGACTCGCTCGTCTCCTGGCGCAGCAGCACCTGCTGGGGTGGTGCCCCTGGCACCAAATAGGTCCGTCAATTTAGAATATTTAGCAGCCTCCACCTCCAGAGACTTCAGCTTTTTAAGTCGCAGTATTTCAGCGCCACCCGGGCGTTTCTTCCGCTTATCCATTTTCAGCTCAGCAGCAGCCCGTCCCGAGACTCCCGCCAATGCTGCCATGAGGTCCCGCCCCACCCTGTGTTGTGATTGACAGCGCTGTCAGGGCTCTCTGAGCCTGTCAGCCCATGATTGATTGACAATGACAAACAATAGACCAATAATATGTGTCGATGCTGGCAACACACTGCTTGCCCTCTGTAGCCAATTGGCCGGCCCAATTGGAGGGAATTTAGAGGAAAAAAAGAAAAGAAAAAAAACAGACAGGACCGGCCCACATTGGGTCAACGGCCCACCGGGACGATGCCCGGTATGCCAGATGGCCAGTCCACCCCTGGCTGTGTCTGTGTTTTTCCTGTGCCTCTTTGAGGTTGGACGTGGACAGAGATGGGTTGAGAATCTTCTTCATAACCTGATAATCCCAAATGTACTTGACATCAACATTTTATATTATCTGTGTTATATAAACACATAGCATCACTTGTAAAAAATGGTGATCAATGAAGTAACCTTTCCTTTACCTTCTTTGGATTTCTTGAAATCAAAAGGCTTTGTGATTGGTGTAACATATACACCTCTCCTCCCCTGTTTTCTGTTTCCACCGTTCCACATCTACCCTGTGGGTCCTAATTATAATAAACAGAGAGCAATAGGTGTAGTTACTATAAATGGAAGACAATATTTCCACAACATTTTCAATTGCATTCTGTATAAATTGGCACACATTAGTGGATATGTGGCAAAACTAGACAACTATGTGATGGCAATTTCATCCCCTATGGTTAGTTGATGTTTTCAATAATATATTTGGTGCTTAAACCTGAGGTTATGTCTTAGTCCTGCAAGTGATTTTGACCTGTAATGGGATGTAATTTGCATTAACAAAAAGTTATTTTAATATGTTCAGCCCATGCATATAATTGTAAAAATGGATAACGTATTAAAGGTATGTAAACGAAACAGACATAACAGATGCTTTTTCACTGTTACATTTTAACAAATGATCAGTTGTGGGAGTGAATCAGCTACAACTAATTTAAAGTAATTCTGCTATGCAAAGAAATGAATATATACTTTCACATCAGCTACTATGTTACACGTATGTAATGTCAATTTCTGCAAAAACATGTTCAAAGTGACAGAACTGAAAATATACAACTTTGATCAAAGTTATTAGTTTGATCACATTATGATCCCTCACACAAGGACAGCGATGACAGAGAAAGAAAATTACAATAAGTAAAGACTTTGCCAAAATATCATACCTTGTTCTTTGTCTTCAGAGAGTCTTGGTATTCTCTCAACAGTGCGTTGTGCATGACCTTGTTTGTGTGCACAAAGTCATCCAGTCTTGTGAGCCTCTTCTGCTGAAAGCAAATCTTTTTAAGATCCCACTGGCTCTTCTCCATAATCTCCTGGGTCATGTTGTCTTCTGTTAAATAACAGCTCTTTGGTAAATGATTGTGCCTACAACTGTATGGATATCAGCTATGTCATACAGTTGTGGTTAGCTGTAATTATGTTTTTTTGTTCAAGTTCACCTGTGTTGATTTCTGGGCAACTGTCTTGAACCTCTTTGACAGCTTTTCATAAAAGGGACCTCTTCCATGACGTCCAAGGTCACCTGCCATACAGTAGAAGCATCTAACTTTAATAATAGGAAAAACAAGCTTAAAATTAAAACATACATGAAGAAGAGGAAGTTAACTAACCCAATAGTAGTCTTGACCACAGAGCAGCCTGAGGCAGAAAGTACTTGAGCAGCTTGGGGATAAAGTTTGGGCAAAAGTACTCATTTGGCTCTCCAACTTTATCCAATGATGCCTGCTGGATGACATCCTTAAAGTGGTAGTCAAACGGTGTTGGGCCCAAATCATTCTGTAAGACACATAATCACGTTCATGTAATTGTTTTGTATTTTGGTGCATTTTTGAGTACTAAACCAGATGTTACTTACAATATTATAATTCTTTGGTCCATGTAATTGTGTATTTTGTATTTGCATGGACTGCAGTTACAACAAATTAATATCTGCTGAACATTTCTACAAAGGAAAAAAGTCCATACAGCTTACTGTATACCTATTTAGGCATAACTCACAAAAGGGAAATACTCAAAGCACCCAGAAAAACAAATAACAATTATTTTCATTGTGAATTAATCTGTCGATAATTTTCTTGATTAATCGCTTAATTAGTTGCTTGGTCTATAAAATCTCAGAAAATCAGTGTTTCCCAAAGTCCAACATGACGTACTCAAATGTCTTGTTTTGTCCACAACTCAAAGATATTCAATTTACTGTCATAAAGGAGTAAATATAGCATGAAATATTCACATTTAAGAAGCTGGAATCAGAGAATATTTACTTTTCGACAATATTTACTTTTTCGTAAGAAATTACTCAAACAGATTTTTGAAATAGTTGGCGATTAATTTAATAGTTGACAACTAATCCATTATTCAATTTTATTTTCCAATTCTACAAAGGATTACCTACCACAAAGTCTTCCTCAGCAATGCCTGAGTCATCAATGACTGGCTGGGCAACTGCTGTCAAAAGCGTCTGAAGGTCTTTAAAATGTTTCTCAACATTTTCCCCACTGCATGGACTTGCAGCATGGTGGCACTAACTACTACTTGATCCAGTTATTTTAGAGTAGTAGCCTGGGTCATCAGCCCGAAGACATGCATGCACAGACGATAGTGTTTCGCGGCACTGTGAGGAAGAATTTACAGAATTAATATTATTACAATGCCACTATACTCTAAACTAAAATATAACTAAATCATATTCAGTTGAAGACGTCACTCAATGTTTTTTGCAGAGGCCCTTTGCGTTTTTGGCTCAGGCATCTATATAGGATAGGAAGTGCATGCTCCTTTCCTTGTCCCGTCACAATGTGATAATATTGTGATAGTAGTTCATTGAGACTAAGGCCACATAGATTATGAGCCATTGCCTGCATCAAAACTACAGAGCCATCACAAAGTAACATAACTGGTCTTCTGTGCATTTTTGGCCGATGTTGTTTGACACAGTCTGTGATGAAAGAGCCAAGAAAGTATGTTATCGATGCTGTGGTGTGTTCACAGATAACACATGTGGCAACAGGGACAGGGGAGCATCCTTTTACTGGATTTCTGACCACAAGTTCGTAGATGTAAAAAGGTGTGCTCTCCCCTTTTGCCTTTTTAACAATGCTACCTGTGGCATCTAGGTATACAATGTCCTCCTTCGATCGGTCATGGAATAACCTAATTGTTCTCTTAGACCAAAGCATGACACCTTTTGGCTGCAGGATTACCTTCTGAATCCACTGGTCATCTTTGTCTTGAACATCCTCAGACATAAGTTGCAGACTCTCCATCTCATTTTCGTGCCTCCTCTGCTTTTCCCTTTCACCCCAAGATAAAGTCTTTAAGACTCCAGTTGTCGGCACCTCATCTCTGCAACCAGATTGCAGAACAGTCTCCGCCAACTTGTTCAAGCTTTGTAAATATACACTTCTTGGGAGTTTAGAGCTAAGAGTGTCTGATATCAGCTGCCTTTCTTCAGCCCTAATTGGCCTCCTTCTCAGCTGTTGAAGGCTGTGCCGCACAATGCCCCCCTGGAAGCAGACAACAGCCTTGACGAACGACTCACTTTCCACTTTCACATTTACTTGAACCTGACAGTCATCAAAACGGCAGTACCCAGTGCAGGTAAACAGTGGCTTTTTTGTCATAGAGCCTATCATTTTCACACTGTGCCTCTTGAAACCAAAACTACAGTGTGGATGGACACTTTGGATACCTTTTGCAATCACATTTGTCCAATGCAAACTTTTGAACTGCCGTTTTTGTTAGGTCTTTCTGAGTTTTCTCCATTCCTTGTGTGGAATGAAAAAAAACAGGGTTGCTCAGGCAATTTGTGGGTGAAGTATTTCTGCTTCTCTTCGTCCTTTGTAGATGATGTAGTACTGCTACTACTGCAGGCACTGCTGGTATTCTGCAAACGCAAGTTGTAAGAAAGGTAGATTAGAAGCTGGTATGCATGAATATGCATTCAAGTATATCCAATTGCCAAATCCAAACTTGAACTGCATATTGCAAATTTCATCATACAATGTAAGGATAAGAAGATGTTTTTTTTCTGTAAAAGGACATCCCTCAGAAATAGCAAATGTCATTCACAATACTCCCAAAATAGTTGTTGTTAAAAAATACAAATGTTTAACACATTCGAAAGCTGGGAATTTAACATTTAGATGTAAAAAATAATAGCTATTTAACTTGTTAACAATTCATTCTAACCCACTTAAACTGACGTACTTCCAAAGCTTTTTTTAAATAATCTAAGTTTACCTCTTGGCTGTCATCCACAGATGATAAAAAACCCACAATGCTAACGCTGAGCCTCTGAATTAGCAACGTGCGGAAAATGCTAACAGATGACTGCACCGAAATTCACACACAAGACCTTATTATTTATCTTTGCTGCACATCCAACCCATCGTTTCACATCGTGAGGTGACACAGAATCGAGGGGTATCACTCAATTATAAGAACTCTCGGAGATAATAACCAGAACATAGGCCTACATCAAAACATATGGCGCTAGGTAGCTAAAAACGCTAACATGGTTCACCTGTGTCGTAGTCCGGTCAAAAGTGGTCTTCAATGGCATTAAAACGATAATGATAATCCATAGGTTATTCCAATGTGTCTGTGTCACTTTGAAATGATTTCTGATAATCCGATAATCTGATAATTCTTTCGGTTTCCAGATGTCAGAGCTAGAGCTATAGCTCTATAGCTTCACTCTCATGTAAAACTGCGTCCGCGAAGCCCCCACCTTTTTGTTTTACCATGTGTGTGAGTGGGGAGATTCCCTTTCGATTCTATTGGCTCTAACGGTCAGAAATAGATGTCAATCACTAAAATCGACCAATGGCTTCCAGAGAAACGGCAAAACCCCCATTTCTCTCTAAACCTCTCTAAAAAGGTCAAATGTCACTTGTTTTGCATCAATCTTGATACAGGGTACTTATTATATGTTGTACTTTGGATTCCTAAAACGTTTAGTCTACCTTACCATCATCCAAGGGTAGTTTTCACTATAAGTAATAAATAATTGTTGGACGGACACTATAATTTACAGTTTTTTACTATGTTCAATCTGAATTTTTTTTAAAATAAAAAACATCTATATTGATTCTGACTTGTCTACATCCAAATCACAGGTTTATCATTACTTTGAGAAAAAAGATTATTAATTTAACCCTTTTAGAAGTGCAGTTATGGTCATTTGTTCTGGGAATGTCATTTTCGAGCCTGAGACCTGAAAAACAGGCTCAGGGCTAAACTGGTTAATTGATTGGCACTGCTGCCCTGACATTTGAGTGTGTACTCAAAACATTTTCAACACCAAAGGCTAAGTGGTCATAAATAATTAAATTCTAGGCCTTCCGAAAGATAAAGATGTGTAAAGGTGTTTATGATAAGATGCTCGCTCTCTAATGTCCTTTTAGTGTGACCTTTTATTTTTAATCGAACCCAACCCTGCAGAATGCAAGAACAAAATGAAAGTTATCATAATAATAAACATTGTGAGCCATTGAAAGAGAATATAGAGACACATTTTATAGGATGGAAAAAGAGTCTTTCATCTTATTCCAGGTATTTATATATAAAATAATATCCTAATTATATAATATCCTTTGGAGGTGCGGGTCGGTGCCCCAGCTGCCGCTGACGGACGATTCTGACGCCTCGGCTGCTGTTGCTGCTGGTGTCTGTCCGTCTGCCGCTGTGGCCGGGTTGGCTGCTGCTGCTGCCGCTGGTGTCGCTGCTGCTTCACCGCTGGCTGGAGCCAGCCGACGTGCTGGAGCCAGCCGACGTGCTGGCGGATGTCCTCCGCCTGCTCCGAAGCCGCCTTCATGGAATCAACCATGGCCAGGAACTGGGGCCCGAACAGCCCGTCCGTGATGATCGGAGCGTCCAGTAAGACCTTCCTGGCAGGCTCTGTGACCGCTGCCTGCTGTAACCAGAGGTGACGCTGGATCTGTGTCATCCATGCCGTAATCCTCGCCTGGGACACCGCCACGGCTGCGCACAGCGTGAGCGCCGTGCTGGCTGCCTTAGCGATCTCCTCCGACTCCTCTGGAGCCATGGTGGTGGATCGCTCGACCAACGTCACCACCGAGTTGGTCAGCAGAGCGATGTTGTTTGCCGCTGCTGATGCCTGGAACGCACACTGGTGCGCCCGGTCAGCCTGGCGGGCGACATACTGGTCCTTGGGGTCGGCCAACATAGGGCGCCGTCCGGCGACCAAGTTGGCCTGTCTTACCCCGAAAAATGCCGTTAAGCTCGGTTCCAGAGCGGGGGTGGTTGGGAAAACCTCATCTGTGAAACCCTCCACCTTGGAGAAGGGGACAAGGGAGGCCACCGGAGCCCTCAAGCTCCTCGGGTTCGCCGCTGCACCTTCCTGATACCGCCTAATGGCGGGGAAGCGCGGCCAGATTGGATCACTCCTGCCCGTCTGCACCCGGGAAAACACGCCCGCCATGTCGTCCAGAGCCACCCTCTCCCGTACTCGTCGAACGGGGAGACCTCTACATGCTGCTGCCTTGCCGATTATTTCCGGCAGCTCCAGCATGATGCCTCCCAATGCCGCTAGTGACGTGGCCACGGAGAAGGGGACCACTTGCTCGACCGCCACCTCTGACTCTCGCTCCGACCCCGTCTCCCCATCCGGGGAAGAGGGAGAAGGGGAGAGCCGCATGGCGAGCCCTGGAGGGAGGCGGGGAAGGAGTCGTCCGACTCCTGCCCCCCACTCGCCTCCATAAATAGGCTGTCCTGGGCATCTGCCCACCCCAGACATCTTCCTCACCCGCAGCAGCTAGGGCGTCCGCCCTTTGCTTCCTGTCGGATGAAGGAAGACGCACACAATGAGGACATGCGACCTACTGGCTGAGAGCCGCGTCCGCGTGCTCTGGCCCCAGACAGGCTGCGCATATCGGATGCAAATCATAGCTCATAATGTAGCCTGTATTGCACGAAGGGCACATACGGACACACTCTTTATTGCTCATGTTGTTGCTTTCTCGTGCTTCAGTAAGCTGCTGGTTGCTGAAGAAAAGAGGGAGCAGATCACCGGGCAACCTTCCTATTTATACCAGAAGGTGGCCCGAGGGTGGGGCCCACCTAGCGGGTGGGCGTGGACTACAAGTGTTTTCAGTAATGCGCGGGGGCGCAGAAGGGTAAACCCAATAGCGATAGCCTTAGAGGGCGAAGCCATATACGAAATAGAACAGAGCCGAGTTTGAATGACACAAGCACACTTTTATTTCCATGCAACTCTCTGATTGGTCTGGTGTCTTGCCTCTGTTGCATTCACTGAACACGGGAAATTACAGTCCTACTGTCCTCTTGAGTGTCATGATGAGGTTCATGTAAAACACGTTAATGTTAATATATTGAGGTGGAATTGTCCGGTGCTACAGAAAAAACATTCGGGGCAGGCCAAAATATTATTTTACCAACAATGTGGAATTTATTGGCTACATTCTTTCACACACAGTGACGTCACGAGCTACCCACAATGCAACGCGCGCCATATATCTATATATATAAATACGCAATTTTCCTGGAGGTGCAAATATCCTGGAGGTGCTAATATAAACAGATAGCTAACGTAGCCAGGCAGAGCGCACTAGGTTTTTTTTCTGAATTAACGACCGAAGAAATTGCTGCATGTCTTCAGATTACATCTTTGTGTGCTCTAGGTCGTTACCAGCGTAAACTAGAGCTGTGTGGGTTGTCGGATTGCCCTTACAGACTGCCTGCAGATGTATGGAAAAACGACCCTCGAAAGTGGCCTTCGTCGATTTTGGCTGCATCTACATCTAATTTCTGGAAACACCAGGTGGATACCCCACTTGTCACAATAATATTATCATGCCATTGCATATATGTGGTATTTTAGAGTTGACTAGATATTGATTAAGGCAATAGACTATGATATTCAGTACAGGAAGCTTAGCAACACCTAGAAGGTGTACGGCTAAACCCTTGGCCTGCTTGCACCTCACGTAAAATGGCAGATACCGGAAGTATGGTGTCGCCCTCGGCCCAATACCCGTATGTGTGTGTGAAAGAATTTTACACAGATTATACACAGCGGGAGCAGCAATAACTGTCAAATAATAATTCAGACAGGGGAGCTCCACACCCCCTGCCTGCCGCTAGGGGGTGCTGCAGGGCCCTCAGCACCCCCCTTCCCGCGCCCATGACTGTAGGCTACATATTATTGTTTGCCCATGGGATTAGGATGATTGGTAGTGAGAGCCGCTGCATTTTCCTCCGGTCGGATGTGATGTAAAAACAAAGCGATTATTTTTGTTGTTGTAAACTCACGTGGATTAAACTACATGTATTAGTGCATTCATTTCAATTCGCGAACATATGATACATTAAATGATCGTGAGGATGATGATTGAAAATCGTTTATTTGAGCCGGGCTGCATTTCCTGATGAAAAAACATAGCGATGGATTTGTACTTACACCTACGTGAATTAAACAACATTATTTTGTTAAATAAAAACATGGTGATGTTTTGTAAATGATTACATGTCTCTTATTTGGCACAGGATATGATCCTATCCGTGACATATGGATCTTAACAAATATCCGATCAGATACCTGTAGATCTATCAGCTGTTTATTTCACATGAGTTCCAGTGTGGCAGCTTTACACGGCTCCCCCTGGTGGATCCATGATCCATTGCAGCTGGTTTCGTTCAAATTATATTTATATATCAAGGGGGCGTATCAAGTCCTGCGGAGAGGTTTTCCTTTTCAGCAGGCGCCCACCCCGTGCCGATCACGGACCCGCACGGGTAGGCGTCTGAAATGAAGCGCTACATCTGTATATGGGCAACTCTCCACCTATCAGGGGAATGAGAGACCGCTGTAAAGCGCTGGAGACGCTGTCGTACATATGCCAGGCCTGTAAGTGGCGCTGTAGTCTGCCACAAAAGCAGAATCAGCCCTTGCAAAAACAGGACTGGAAAAGAGCAAATAGAGCGAAATGAGGCATGGCTAAAATGCATGATCTGTTTGGTATTTTAAAAAAATATCTTCACAAACATGTTTTATATAGGTATGGCCCTACAATATATGTTTCAAATATAGCATGATAGGTCCACTTTAAAAGAGCTGTATTATACTGTAAAAGTACTTATACTAAAAACACTACAGGTGCAGAGGAGTACAAATGAATGAACTCATATAAAAAGGAAAGTTCTCCAGTTGAGTAAGACAGTTCTGGAAATGTTATGTAAAATATGCACATGGGGCATTATCTATTCTTTACTTTTGCTAATTTATGAGAAATCTATAGACAAACACCTAACTGCGTTTTTTGAATGTTTTCTTTTCACTTGTTTCCAATATGGCATGTTACTTAAGCAAATTAACTCAAAATTGGCCAGACTTATAACATAAAATATGTTTTAACCTTTAATCAAATGAATTCTAGATTGAAAATCTGCTTGTTTTACACAGATTCGGTTTAAGGTTACACTTTTAAATGCAAACCATGTCACAATCATATTGCTCTTGCTGTATATTTCTGCAAAGTAATATCAGAACATTCATTATTGACAAGAGAAGATGCGCTGTGTCACTTTACACTGCTGATGTATCAGTGTGTGCTTATGGGGCATCCTTCACTGTGTGTCCTGATGCATTTTATGTGGCGATGATTAAAGTCTGCACACAGGTGAAATGATGATGTGGGGAAACACATTGACACGAAGCGTTACACCTCCCTCGTTGTGTTTGGTGTATAGATGAAGAGGGGAGGAGGGGAGGGGAAGGAGGAGCATCATAACACCGCCTGAAGGACGAGCTGAGAAACCAAAATCCAGTCGGTACCGGTCCTGGGAATATAATGCAACACACCGGATGTGGTGAAGCGGCGTCCTGTAGTTCTACGTCGTGTATTAAGCCGTCATACATACACATGCGTAGTCAACGTATTTTAATATGATGTGGTCGATAAGCACTGGCTGGACAGAGCAGAGAGGTCGCTGACGGACTGCGCGTAATGCTGAGTGGAGAGCAGTATTTCTCGCTGTGTATTCCAGCCTAGACGGGCTATTGACAAGAGATTCGCACTAGTTCTGCAGTGCAGCTCGTCATTATTACCAGATGCTCTCCGCCGGACCGGACCCGTTCAGTTTCATGCCGTCCAAGCCGACCGGAGCCTGAGCCCGAAGGATGCAGGTTAAAAACCAGATCTGCACCGAGCGGAGCAGCACCGACGACCCGGAGCAGGATGACAACCAGGAGAAGAAGACCTCGTGTTTTTCCAACATCAAGATTTTCCTGGTGTCGGAATGCGCTCTCATGTTGGCACAGGGCACCGTGGGCGCTTATCTGGTGAGTTCCCCCCAGGGCAGTGATCCACCGCGGACACAATGTTGGTGAACGTCGTATGTGTCAGTATCTCTCAGGTAACATCGGGTTAACGCAGCGCCCTTCAAACCGGCACACAGACACACAGTGAGTAACGATGCAGCGCTTCTCACTGATGCGGTTAATAATCATATTATTCTGATCACATTAGAATAATCACATCCTCCAGCAGCCATGGGACCGCGGTGCTCTCACTGATTGATGACTTGCTGCGTATTATCCATCAGGCCTATGCACCATCTGCATGACACAAAGCGCGTCACAGCGGCCGTAAAGGCTCAACGTTGTTGTTGGACAATATCATAGAGCTGTAGGTTATGAAACGAGTGGTCAGGAGGTCTATCAAACCTGCCGGCTCTGCTTCATTCTGCAGCCTGGAGCCTCGGTAATACAGGAACCTTTTGACACTGGAGGATATAGGCCTAGAAGATGACGTGTACACAACAGAAGCGACTGTATCTTAGTGTTTTCAGAAAAGCTCCCTATATTTGATTCTCATTTACAGTGTACTCCCAATCACAGTCTTGTCCATTATTGTGATTTTTTTGGCTTGATATTGTTAGAATGCTGTCAAAATCGAGGGATTTCCCCATGTTAGTCGACAAACCGACTAATTGGTTGTTTATTCCCATAAGACTAAGATTTCTTTAGCTGATTAGTCCATGCATTTTCATGCTGATTTATTTCTAAGAAACATATGCACATCTATGGTAAACACAAGGGTTAAAGGGGTGCTTTTGCATCATCTTTATGAAGACACTCAGTTTTACAGATATGTCAATTGAATCAACAAATCGATTAATTGAGAGTTAGTGAACTAGAATTTATTGAGTAAAGGGCAGGCCAATATTAGAGATAAGACGTACAGAAAATGAATCAAGGATGTACAATTTACCAGAAATGTGAAGTTAAAGCAAATGTGAAGTTAAAGCAAATGTGAAGTTAAAGCAACCCCCCTAACACCAAACATATTAGAAAACCCATGTACTAAAACTGTACGTATGTGATGAATGGATTTTGAAGGGCACTGCGTTTAATGGCAGCTGTTTATGATGTGGCCAAAGCCAACTACAGTCATTAATTGTGTGGCCCACTCACATTATAATACGATACGATATACTTTATTGTCCCCGTAGGGAAATTTGTTCTGGACTCCGTCCTGCAGTTTCCTCATACATGTATACAAACATAGTATAGACATTAAGAGACATACACATATCATCAGTGACCGTTTGAACAAACACAATAAACAGACGCACATACTGACAATGGCGACCTTTTGCACAACCCTCATGGCCAACATTGGCCACTGACTCATTGTATTAGTCAGAATTGGCCTCACCACTTACTGTAAATGTGTAAAAATATGAATGATCCCACTTTAATCATGGATTATTATTTGCCTGATCAAAGCCACAGCCCCTGAAAGGCGTCAGCAGCAAAGTCTTGATACTATAAATAATTGCACATGCCGTTTGGGGCTTCATTTTATTGTTCATGAGGGACAGAACACTTAGTTGTCAAATTACCCGCCTTCATTCTCAGTCATATCAACTAAATCCAGGAAGGAATTTAACAACAGAGGCAAGGTCAGCTGCTTGACTCATTAGATCTGACTTTATAAACAGTATTTCCAAATAGTGTTTTTCTTGAGATTTCATACAGTTTTTAAATGGACCTCTTCTATTTGAAAAGTCTGACACTTCTGTCGTGATTCGGGCTATACAGTATGTAAATAGAAAATAACCTACTATGTTCTTGATGTAAAGGAAGATTTTGCTTGTGGGTTTGGAAGATAAAGCAACACAAATCAGAGGTGTGGGTCGGACCTAAATTACTTTAGACTTGACAATATAAAAATAAGACTTACAACTGGACTTGACTTAAGCACCAATGACTCTTGCCTTCACTTTGACATGGACCTTTTGACTTGAAAATACTTGATGCCCTCCACAAGCCCATCGATTACCACATTTTAGTTTTTTTCAAGCCAAAAAGGAATAACTCTCCCTTCATTTTCTTAATTAATGTTAAAGGCAATCATTCCCAGCAAGTCGACTAAATCCATAAGGTTAAAATTGTCTGGAACATTCCGCCATGAACCAGCAGAACCAGTTGGAAACGATTTTGCAAAAGATCATTTGTTTCCCTGAGCAGGTGGTAAACAGGAAACCAGTAACATACTAATTACTAGTTACGAAATGGCAAAAATGGCATTAATTTGGTAGAGAGCACATTATGACTAAAAGATTAGGACCATGGACTTGACCCAGAACTTGACTGTCTGGACTTTGGACTTGAGTGCAAAGACTTGAGACTTTAGAGATAAAAAGGAGGCTTTGTTTAGGAAAAGAAGAACCTGCCTTGGTGAAGACTGCAGCTTGGCACCAACAGTAGTGAGTTGGTTTTAATGTGTTTTGCACCAGTCACAAATTCCAAGTGCATTAGCGTTTACCTTGAAGACTGTAGTGTATATTTTCCCTTTTTAAAACAGCATCCCAAACGAAAAGTGCACCTTTTTGCAAATCCCGCTGTAGACAAAAGCACTGTAGAAACACTGCTTAATTCAGCCTCTTGTGTTTATCTCTCCTCTTTTTAGAAGCTTTTCTTCTTCCTGTTTCAAACAAATTACAGTCAAACTTGAGATGGCAGAGCTATAATGACTGAAGATCAACACTGTCAGCTAAGCATCACCTGCATTACAGCTAAGTCTGTTTTCATCAATAATAATAATAATAATAATAATAATACATTTGATTTATAAGCGCACTTTTCATTTGCGTAAACAAAACTCAAAGTGCTACAGAGTAAAAAAGGGTGAAACAAAAACAACAATTCAAATAATTAAAACAACAGAATAAAAGCAGTGACATTTATGCCGGCATGGCAAAATGTGGGGGTTTTAAAAATCTAGTAAAAGGCTATTCTAAAAAGATGCATTTTAGGCGGGTGCTAGTGGAGCCTCACAGATGGGGGTGCTGCAGCCCAGTGGCAGGTTTGGGAAGCAAAACTGGGTTCAGAGTAAGAACAAATAACAATTGTCCGGTACCCGGATTTATAAGAGTTGTGAGGACAAGAGGACCCCAGCTCTCTCTCTCTGCTCCGGATCAGCTGATCGTGGTGCAGCTCAGCGTCTGCGGTTCCGCCGCACGTTTAACAGCTTCATCTTTGTCAACCTTTCTTATGTTCTTTCTCTAACACGTAATGAAGGTTATTAAGCATTTTGGCTCTGCTGTAATATTGACCGCCATTTCCTTTATGAAGTGAACCGGCCTCCCTGTCTGTGTCCTCCCGCTGTCCACACATCCCCGGACTGTGAGACAGACTCGGAGAAGCACTGGGATGTCAGTATTGTTTATGAAGCAGCAGGGTATAGAAAATACATTATTGAAATGAAAATACAATGTACTTCTACAAACAGTGAGCAGCTGGGCAGCTGTAGCATGTGTATTGCAGGCATTATACACAGAACAATGGGGGCTCTCCATCCACCCTTATCCACAATGTAAAGTCATTCACACAGCCTCTTCCCTCTTCTCTCTGTGAGGAGCAGCAGGTTCAGCTTTCAGAGCAAAGTAACAAAAAACAAAAATGGCATTAATTTTTTTAAATATATTTCATCTAGTAATAAATGTATTTATTTTCTTCTCAAGAGAGCACAATGTGTATTTTATGTTGGTATTTCAAAAGATCTCCTGGGGAATAATCCCCCCAGACCCCCCTGCAGGGGTTGGGTTTTCAGCATGTCAACTCTTTCACCTGTGGAGAAATTGCAGGATCGGCTCCAGGTTGCCCTTTTTATTTACTACAAGACAAATGTGCCTTTTTATTTCTTGAAACCAGCTTGAGTGCACTAGGATTTGAAAATACACTGCCGGAACAAATCTGCCACTTCCTTACAGAGCCCCTCCTCCAACACACACGAACGCCACATAGCCAATGAGGGCATGAGATAAGGTTGTGCACAGATGGAAGGCTGACAGGCAGGTAGGCCATCCAGTTATTTTAGCCGGGCCGGCTCAGATGATTGGTCGTGCTTTTTACAGTACTACGGCTTCCACAGAAAAGGCTGCTTGATTTTTTTCTCAAAGCACTTATTCATTGCTATCGGGATGTTGAGAGCATTCCATGGAATATAACAACAAGTGTATCTCGAGCCGGTTTCTCAAACTTACCTACCCCACCTTTAACTTCCCATGGAAATGTATCGGAAACTTACTGGAAATTGACCGAAAATGTTCCGCCCCTTTGAAACCCTAAAAGCCCAGGTTGGCCTCAGGCTAGCCTCAGGGTTGTTTTAGGTGGAGGATGAGGAGTGTGGGGATGAAGCATAGCGGCTCATCTACTGTGTGTCATCAACAGGTTGCTTTTGTTGGTTCGAGTTGCACAGTTCAATCATGCTGTTACTGATTAGCACCTGAAGCTAAATGCAACTCAGCATATAACATATTTTACTCGTTAAGACTCGTACCTTCCAGGAAGAGATTCAACATGACCACAAAAAACATAAAATGTCTACCAAGAGACACAAATTTCATAAAATAGACACAAATTACCATAAAGGGAAAACAAATGACTTGAAACAGATACTAAACAACAAAAAAGGAGCTAAATGATCACAAACAATAACATTGACACAAAATGACTACAAAGCAACTACAAAGAGAAACAAAGCAACTACAAAGAGAAACAAATGAACTACAAAGAGAAACAAAATGACTTCAGAGAGATAAGAAACTACAGAAAAAGGAGCAAAACGATCACCCCATAAAGCAAAACACTATTACAGTGACACAGATAACTCTAAACAGTCACAACGTTTTTACCAAAAGACAAAATACAAAGATGCATACAGTAACCACTACAGAGAGACACAAAGCAACAACAAATAGAGGATGAACTACTATAAATCTGTGGGTCTGTGCCAAGATCCCAATAGTCTCATGCTTCTGACAGGTTGGTACAGTCATTTATAGATAAGATAAGATAAGATGGTACTTTATCCCAATTTGGGATATTGTTTTTGTTGCAGCAGCATAAACATTTTACAATAACACAAAACTACAAATAAACAAGAATAGAAATAAAATAAAATAGAACATATACATGTTGAAATAGAAAATATACATGTAGATATTATATATACAAATATACATAATCAAAAATATATGACATATACAGTAGTGTAGAAATGATACATTATAAATGGCTAAATACAACATCAATTATATGAACCTGCAATTAAAGGTTAGTGGGTTTTCTTTGAAGTCATCGACAGTCCTAAATGGCTGCTAATTGTGAGAACACAGTAACACTTCTCTTCTCTCTTTATTTCTCTCTGCCAGGTAAGTGTTCTGACCACTCTGGAGAGACGCTTCAACCTCCAGAGCGCCGATGTGGGCGTCATTGCCAGCAGCTTCGAAATCGGCAACCTGGCCCTCATCCTGTTTGTCAGCTACTTTGGAGCCAAGGCCCACAGACCCCGCCTCATTGGTTGCGGCGGGATTGTCATGGCGTTGGGGGCGTTGCTGTCGGCCCTACCGGAGTTCTTGACGCATCAGTATGAGTACGAGGCCGGGGACTCGTGGCACGCCGAGGACGGCAGGGATGTCTGCTCCAACAACTCCAGGTCAGAAAACCGAGACTCTGGGTTTAAGTGTGGCAACAGAGCCAACACCAACATGATGTACCTTCTGCTGATCGGAGCCCAGGTTCTGCTGGGCATCGGAGCCACACCCGTCCAGCCTTTGGGAGTGTCCTACATCGATGACCATGTCCACAGGAAGGACTCCTCGCTGTATATAGGTGAGTAACACTGAGCTACTGTACACATGGAACACATATGATGATTGTAAAGTAATATTTATTGGTAAGAGGAGTTCTAACAGCTATTTTTTAACACTGAATTCTAAATCCTGTAGCAAATCCTTATAATGTGATCACTTGTGGTTGCTGAGATATTCACCCCTTTACAAATATATAGGACGGAAACACGTAACAGAGTTAGACACATTCAGAATCAGAGATTTAAAACAGCCTCTTTATTTCACATCGTCATACAAGGGGACTCAATGTCTAACGTGTGCTTGTAGAAAAAGGGAGGCTTAATGGGTGTTTGCTGAGAGTAGGATGCAATATATTAAAGGGGACCTATCATGCAAAATTCACTTGCTGATGTCTTTTATACATAAAGATGTGTCCCCGGTGTGTCAGGGAACTCACGCAGCGTCAGAAAATAAAACCTTCTCTCTTTTCCTCCGTACCCAAATCTCTAAAAACGGGGCTACAACGGAGCTGATCCAGATGTGCGTCCGATATGACGTAATATCGGCAATGTAGGCTGGCTTTACACCCACGGCCCTATCAGAAACGTTGCTATCAGAAACAATGCCCGACTGTTTTGGACGTAATATGGTCGGTGTTTACATTAGCATCGCTAACACTCAGAGCTAACCTGTACTGGAGAGAGCATGTGTGTGTAGAAGCTGGAAATAAAAAGGAACTCACTTTGTGGTATAACCGGCAAGAGAGAAAGCCTTTGAGCTCCATACTGTTTCAGAGATAATCCTTGATAATCCATGATATGGTGGTTCATCACCACAGTTTCTGTCGCATGAGTTCAGCTCCCTCCTTCTTTTTTTTTGTAAAGCTTTATCAGATCAAATCAGCACTTTTGAAACAGGAAGTGAAATAGAGAGATATGAGGCGTGGCTAGAATAGATAGATCTTTATTTGTCATTGTACAGGTACAACAAAATTACAATAGACTCAAGGTGCCAACACGCAACAACAAGAAAATATAAAAACAACAAGACAATATAAAAACAACAAGACACTATAAAAACAATAAAAACAATAAATGGGACTTAAAAAAGGGAATATGTACATAAATAAATGATAAATAAATTAAATTGCACGATTCCCCTCGTATTGCACGGAAGGCTTATATAATTTAAATATTAGCAGCGTTTAGTGTACATATGGCCCTGGGAAAAAAACTGAACTGTTTGTCCGGGAAGACATGGTACGGAAGCCTGAGAGCCTGTGAGCCAACCCAGTCTCACGGCATTTCGTGTTCACCATCACGATTTTTAATCTATTGATTCGTGTTCACCATCACGATTTGCCCCTTTTTTTCGTGTTGCACATCACGATTTTAAAAGCAATGTATTTCTACTGGTAACGTGTTTCGTGCCTGCAGGCTGCGGCACGTCTTTTTCTCCGGTCGGGTCGTGGAAGACCGGAAGCTGTGTGGTTCATAAAAACATGTTCTTACTCAATATCAAGCCACAGTTATTGCTTTTATTTTAAATCGTATAATTTCGGACTTTTGTTGCCGTCTGTGAGGAAAATAAATGGGCTCAGAGCCTCAGGATACTGAAATCTGTATTTTTTTAAATCTTTTTTTCCTTCTAATTTGTTATTCTTTTCAAAATAACACACTGTTATTTACTCACCAATAACACACAATTATCCTTGCTTTTATTTATTGGTTTAATTCCATAACCTCGGGCTTTTTTGGCGTCCGTCAGGAACTGAATTTCAAAATAAATATAACAGGAAACAGACGTCGGCATTTCGAGCGATTACCCAAGATCCTCAGCTCTGGTTTTAAGCTCACTTATTGGATGTGTTAGCCGCAATGCATGCTGGGATTTGGTGTTTATATTATATGAAATCCGGAAAACATTTTAAAAGTATAAAATAATACTTAATTCCGAGTGCTCTTGCTTTTCTCTTTGAAAGTCATCACATAACGGCATTGTAATACACGGTTCGGCTGCATTACATACTACAGATCTGCCGTAGTTATTTATTTAGAGAGCCCTGATGAGAAGACCTTTGGAAAAACTGGAAGAAATGGCGCCGAAACTGAATACTTGACGTGGATCATAAATATATCAACAATTAAACAACATCTTCAATTTCTCTTCACACAATACATCTCCTTGCAGTATCAACACTAATTCGGCTGACTTTTACATTTGATCTAATTCATAGATAGGTTATATTTACACCATAACGGTGCACAGCTGAGAGAAAAGGACTGTAGTTTTCAAAGATATTACTGATTTTCTTTGAATGTAAGAATGTAAATACTGAGTCTGAAATAGTATAGCAATATGCTGTAAAATTATGTGAAAGCATGCATAAAACTATACATCTTCAGATGTTGTACATACACACTAATAATACAAAGTTATTATGGCTGTGTGCACCTTGTGTGCACCTCCTAGTGGTTAAAGCACGTTATTGAATTATTGTTTGTATGTGTTATATTTGAGTACATACTTTCATAGGGGGAAAGTATAAATATAGAAATATAGAATATACAAAATCAAGAAGATACTATAAGTGATATCTACAATAAAACAGTTTAGTGCAGGATGTACACAGATATTAATAGGAGGAGGTGCAAAACAGAAAAACGGATTAACCTTTATTTAAACATTAAATATTAAATATTAAGCCTGACAAAGTAATTAACGTTTAATATATTGCTTTCCTGCAATGTTAACTATGTTGAAGCACTTAATTTAACTGATATTATACACATTAATTATACTCTTATGTATGTAGATAGAATAAGAAATGTGCAGAATATGACAGTTTAATGGTGGAGGTACACACATATTGATAGATGTCTTGTAATGCACTGTTGAGGAACCTGTGACCCAAGTTTTTCATTCATTGCATAACTACACCGTAGTTGTGTATGATATGTCAATAAACCTTTGAAAATCTTGAAAGGGATGTGCAAAATAGCCATAATATACAGTCTTTAATTAACTATTAGTAGAGAATAACGAGTAATGAATATACTTTATTACTTGTTTCCATTCATGTCAATTGCAGATACATGTTTAGTCTTCTCAAGCACCAACTATCAAATATCTCCCCTGATTGTTGGCACTTGACAATCACCTTACCTGAATTGTACTCAGGTGCAACTAAAGTCTGATTTAAGGGTTGTTTATATTTCACATAATTAATCAGAATCTGCAAAGTAACTCAAATAAATGCAGTGGAGTAAAAATACCGGGTTAACCTCTGAATTGTAGTGGAGTAGAATTACAAAGTAGCAATGAGCTGTCATGTGGGTATATATTAATGCTGCGTATTATGGACACAAGTGATTTTCAAACAATTATATGTTTTACATTTGATAACACCAATGTGTTTAATAATGGCAACTTCTAATTGTGGGAAAAACGAAAACGTTCAGTAGAGACGTCCCATAGAACATTTTGCGAAACACAATAGCCAGCATGTGTAGTTCTGGGGGGGTGTTCGATTCTAGTTTTGGATAATCTGGCGTGGTTTCGTTCCATTTCACACAGCTGTTTGACGCTCTGCGTAACCTTGCGGCAACTGTAGTCCTAAACGATAGCTGGGGTTTATGGGTAGTGTAGTGTTTTCGGCCATCCTAAACTCAGAAATGTTGACAATCGCAATGATGCTCGAAATGTCCCTTATAGGCCTACGTCTGTTTCCGGTTATTTTTATTTTGAAATTCAGTTCCTGGGGCCTATACTGCGAAGCTGGTTCAACCTAACCTGGATATGTTTGAGTTAGCCGGTTGGCTTAATCCAAAACATACGCGCTCTCGCTAAACTGTACTACGACGCTGGTTATCAAGTGGATCGCTCAAGCCAGCCGTGTCCTATCTAGTTAGGTGCGCGTTCACATGAAAGGTGTGGTATCTGGAGCATTCGACCAATCACAAACATGGAGAAGCGCACTGACAGCGCAGCGTCATACTTCCTGAATGAAAAGTGAACTATAATATTAGACATATGAAGAAGTTAAACTTTAAACATCCATGACTTAAACACTTTATCCAGGATAAAAGCCACAGAGCTGCACCTGCAAGGTGAATACAGCTGGCAAAAGAAAAAGTGTTTGAATGCGTACATTAACAGGTTTATGATATCACTGCCCCGTCTAAAACACGATCTGACTTTAATTACATTTGTCTCGAGTGTTTCGTCAACTTAATGTGTTGCTTAAAATAATACTTCTGCATACAGTATGTGACACTGTGAGTGTTGCACGGCCAGATACGGCTCAGCTGACTCAGATAAGGAGATATATGATACATTATGAAGTGATATGCCGCGGACTGTACTTAATGTACTCTGATCCGGTTACTTATGTTGTGGCCGATATTTAAGTAAGCTTTCTTAACGCTGTGAGCTGTTAGCTTTATAAACATCATAAAGACAAACTTAATATAGCAGAAGTTCACAGACAACTGATGAGACTGTATAATGCTCATGATTGGTTAGCAGGCCGGCTCTGTTGTGATTGGCCAACCGCTTAGAGATGTCCTTAGTCTATCACGTATAATGTGTCGCTAGCCAATAGAAGTGTGAGTGTTACATAGGGATGTCACTATGTTACTGAAGTAAACAAAGGAGTCCAATGGAGGCCTTTTGGCATCAACATGTAGCCTTTGCAGACCATTTACATACACACAAAACAATTGAACATACTACAGAAGAGGGAAGCCCCCAAAAAGCATAATAGGGCCTCTTTAGCAGGGTTTTCTTTCTCTAAATGCATCCTGTACTTCATATTGTTTTAGAAAGGGTAGTCTTACATAAATGTTTAGCCTTCTCTTCTCCTGCGTCGACAGCTCTCATCCACCACGGCTACACACTGATGCAGAACTGCAATTATAGCAAAGTTAATGAATCCAGAAGGATTTACATTCTGCCTCTAATGAACCAACCAAGGTTAAACCAATCCTTTGAAAATGAACCTCAAAGCCATTGATTTTTTCATAAGAAATGTATTTACCAATGTGCGCACATTGTAATTCCTAGATGGTTGCTGTTGTTTGCACTCTTTTTCTTAATACATAGTAACCTTTATTCCATCTGCCCAATTGTCTGTCATACCTTGACTTTTAGATATAGTGCTAACATTTGTATAGGGGTGCTAAAATTATTTAAGCAGACCATTCGAAGAAAGAGATGGAACCTTATACACACTCTTACCACTGCCGTGTCAATAGATTCCCTTATTCATTCTAAATGTCCAAAACAGCTACTGAAGGTCACAATCTATCAAATACATTTCTAAAACTCTGTTCCACCAGTCCTTTTGAAATTCATTATAAAGAAAAACGGACAACACAATTTATTGTAATTGTACATAATTTAAACACTATTCAATTGTTTTCATTAGTAAGACTGTTTAATATATTGCATAAACAACAAATATAACTTGGCATGTTGGTGACTTAGATTTAGCAAAAGAGACTAAATATAAAAAAGAATGAATACAGAAAATATAAAAAAAGATACATTGACATTTATCTGTTTTTTAAAGGGGAACACTTTTGTGAAGGAATGTTGAAGATATTGAGCAGGTGCTGTGCCAAAATGAACACACTGGCTTTCACAGCCTAGAAACTCCACTATTGGAAGAGAACAATAGGATACTAATAAAGTTTTACTGCATGACTCCAGTACTGTACCACATTCTTTCAGTGCCTTCAGCACTCAGTGGTGTCTCTAAGGAAACGGCCTTACTTTCCTGACCACAGACTGGCATCCGTCCTGAATGCTTCTCCTGATAGTGTCCAGCAGCTGTTGCTACACCATCAGGAGCTCTCTGTATTTTCTCACAGCAACACAAAGCTAAGCGCTAATTCTCCGTCATCAGCTGTTTCACTGTCGAGGCCCTATCCTCATGTAGGGACACAGTAAAGCTAGGTTGTGTTTAGAATCGTATTTAAAGTATATTTGTATTGTTTAATTTATTATTCGTTTCAGTTTCTATTCTAGGATGAATTCTATGCAGACACTCATGGTCTCAAAAGGATAAATTGTAAAAACCTTATAAGGTATATAGCCCCATTAATAAATACATTCTATTGGTTGTCTTTATCTGTCCTAAACTTTGCTTTATGATCAAATATCTGCAAAACCAATGACATTGACTGCCACTTGATAGTAAGAGGTTTCTCAGGCTTATCGTGTGACTGACATATGTGTGACACTCAATAGGCGCGTTCACACTGCAGTACTTTTCCCACAAAGGTTCATGCGAACTTAGTTCATGCGGACTCTTTAGTTCGCATGAACTAAGTAAAGATCGCGTTCACACCATGGATGTATAATAAGAACTGGATACAGCGTGGGAGGCGGGGCCTCATTCATTCCTATGAGAGTTGCTCATTAGCGCATGATGATAAAATGGCCCAACTGTTGAGAGAGCGAAACCTCACAGATTACCCAGCATGCCTGAGAAGTACCCGTATGTGCACTCATAGAGCATGCGCAACTTTAACCACGCCGCCCAAAAGGCTTGTTCACATTAAGCACGTGAATTTGCGTACATGTAACAGCACCGCACGTTCATGACAGCATGGTACTGGATTTATATTAACGAGGCTCCAGTTAGCAGCTAGCGGCTAGCTAGTAAATTATGCTAAATTACACATCAATCGTTATGTACTTTTATATATTACACTGACATCAGGATCTCGTGATATCCAAGCAACAGAGCTTCATTTAGCATGATACTAGTGTGGGTTGTACTTGTACATGAAACCACTTGATAATATATACAAATGTATATGTTGAAGCCTGTTATGATCAATTGTGAGTTAAAGCTTTATCTAAAAAGTAAAGCTGATGATGGATTACTGTGGTGGAGTTAAAATAACAATAGCCTATTTCTTTTTGAAATGTGATGGAGTAAACGGATAGTAACTGTGATTATTCATGTTAAGTAGCCCACAAGTAACTAAAACAATTGCAAGTGCAATAAGACGCTACAGGAACGTTAATCTACGTCGGTAATATTAACTTTATTTAATACAAGATTTACATCATACAGCCCATGTAGTATAATATTTTACAAATGATGAATTGCAGAAAACATGTGCAATATATCCATTATTACAGCTCCGTGGGCTGGCAGTAAGGCGATATGGTCTGTTTTTATTGTGCATCCATGGGTAAAGAGAAACTCATGTAGTCCTGAACACGTAACATGAACGTGCCGGGCGGCGCGGTCCCCTGGGTTAGATGCGCGTTCATAATGCAGAGGGAAATCACTTTCAGAATAACGTTATTAGCACATTTTTACAACTTGAGGAACGAATGTTTTTAATAAGGGCTATACAAGTGTTCATACTGGGTAGTTTATTTAGTTTAAAAAAAATTATCCAACGAGTTACAGACCACTCTTTCCCCATGTAAGTCAATGGGAAACAGTGTTTCCAGGCCCAGCAACCTAAAGGAAGTGTAGTACCGCCGTTTGACCAGCACGAATATTCCTTCCTGAGGGCTTGGTTCACACCGGAAAAAGTCCCTGGGGGTGGATTAGGCAAATGAAGCCGCTGACGTCACTTCTTCTTCTTCTGCTTTGGGCTTACTGGCAGGCCGCAACCCACTTCACGGCGTATACTGCCACCCGAGTCCCCGGCCGGAAGTCCCCGGAGTTGGGGACTGGGGTCGTTTCACCGACGACAGGTGTTCTTACTTTTATGTAGCTGACGGAGAATTTTTACTTTACACGACACTGTTCAACACTTCATTCTGCTTTACTCTTTAACTAAACAACCGCGGATGTCTTGAAAGACTCTTTCGCTAAAGATTTTTGAAGATATCCGCGTTTTTGTGACACGTAAATACTACGCGTCCTATGTTTTGGTGCGGACTGCGTTCACACCAGCAATGAACCGCTCCAGAGTTCGCAAGCAAGCTTTCCGAGACCACCTATTTTAGCGGACCAGAGTCCGGTTGTTTAGTTCACTTAAGAGGTCTCTGACTGGGTTCACACCGACCCAAATGAACCGCACCAAGCGGCTAAACGCACCAGGGTTCGATTCAACCGGACTATACAAGGCAGGTGTGAACGCACCCTAAAACACACTGAAAATAATGGGCAAAGTGTGTTGTTGGGCTGAAACAGCTGTTTGTAAGAAGAGGCAAAGGAGAACTTCACCAGTGTTCAAGCATAAACAGAGAAGGGAATATAAATATCATCCGACATAAAATAGATCACCAGTAATTTGTCTTCGTTTTGCCTCCCAGGGCTTCCGTAGGTTTCAATTGGCATAAAATAATCGAAAAACCTTGTTGAAACCATTTTCTCTCTCTGGCTTATACTATGGAGATTTCATCTTTAGAAATGCATTGATAACACGCCAAAGAAATGAATCAGCCGTTCTGCTCTCAGATTTATCAGCGGTGAAAAGCACAGCTCCAATCATTACATCCCTGAGAGAAAACCGACTGTCCCTCTCGTTCTATCAGCGGGGGGGCAGCCTCCTCTGCTGTGGGCTCTTTATTAGCAATCAGGCTTCTATTGTTCCACTTACCACCAGCATGGATAACTGAGTTTCAGCAACACACACACACACACACACACACACACACACACACACACACACACACACACACACACACACACACACACACACACACACACCTACCTTTCTGCACAGTCTGCTGCTGCTTACTGGAAAGCTCTCTGGTTCCCCCCTGCTCTTACACTAAGAACCCATTTCCTGCTCTCTTATTTATGATCCTGCAGCTGGATAATCTAGTCTTAGATCAATTACGCTGCGCAACCTATGAGCCGCATATTACAGTGACACAGAATAAATCTGTCGTGGGAGACATCGCATGAAATGTAAAGCCCCTTGTCATGAAATCTTTCCTTGAATAGAATGTCAGTCTCCGTCAGTGGATTCAACAGCAGCAGCTCTGCTACCACATTTTTACAGTTTTTCTCGATTGCTAACACATTTTTTTTTAATTGCTCAGTTTCTCAGAACACTAAACACAATTCACAAAACCACACCCAAAGTGCAAAACACCTAATTTCTCCTGCTAAGTGAAGAACTGCCCTAAAAACTTTCCAAAACACTTTCCAAATGCAAACTTTAGCACCAAATATAACACACTTCATTCATAATACTAGATGGTTTGACCCAACTACACACTGCTGAGCATACTCTAACGCACTTTAATCTTTTATGGGCTATGCTCTGTACATAGAGGTTTCTGCTGAGAAAGATTGCTTGACTTTACAGAAATACAGTAAGTGAAGAAATACAAATGAGTTGTTGAAACAAAATCACATTTTATTCAAAGATAACACTGTGCAACATGCATCTCAGCACATGCTACTATGCTTCAGATCTCTCTAAGTGCGATGGCATAGTTTGCCAAAACCCAGTTTGTAGCTGCTGCTTCCTGCCTCATTGGAAATCCTTAGCCTTCCACCTCTTTTTTTCTCAGTCCTTCAGATAAACAACAAAGACATAGTGGTCGGTCAGTGTTTGTGTTGTATAAAAGTAAGTCTACCACAGTACATTGTGCAGGATGTGTGTACAGTTATAGTATGCAACATGCCAACAATTCAATTACAGTAATGAAGTAAATACGATTCACACAACGGATATAAGCACTGATATCATGAGAGTATTCTTCTTTGTCCACGTCCTCTCCCTCCAGCTCTACCTCTACCTCTCATTCTTCCTCTTCTCACTCTCACCCCACCTCTTCCTCCTCCTCTCACTCTCAGCCCACCTCTTCCTCCTCCTCTCACTCTCAGCCCAGTCCTTCCTCTTCCTCTTCCTCTTGCTCTTGCTCTTGCTCTTGCTCTTGCTCTTGCTCTTGCTCTTGCTCTTGCTCTTGCTCTTGCTCTTGCTCTTGCTCTTGCTCTTGCTCTTGCTCTTGCTCTTGCTCTTGCTTCCATGCTGGCTTCCATTGTTGCTGTAAGAAAGTACTCACCTGTGGTCTTTTTATAGTGCTAACATCCTGATTGCTGAGCCAACAATCATGCTCTCAGGTGTTTGGTCAGGTGGAACGTGTTTCTTGATCATTGGTCCATGTGTGAGGCATTTTGAATATCAGTGTTTTAAACCAGCTAACACATGACTTTATGTCAGATTCCTGTGTCTTACGTGGAGAAACGTGTGCAGTGGTTTGCAAAAAGTGCCATGTTGATTTGAAAATTGTGTGAAAATCTGAAAACGTGTTTAGAGTTTTGGAGATTTGAGCCGATGTTTTGCTCTTTGAGTGTCAGTTAAAATAATTGTGCTTTATGTATAATTTTAGTGTGTTATCAATCGAGAAAAACTGTAATAACATGTTAAAGTATTGGTCTATTTTCAAGTCCGATACAATGCTGCCCTCTGCTGAAAGAGGGAAAAGCACCTAATTTATTATTTCTTTAGCTTATTTATGGTTACCGAGAGTGTGATGGATTGGGGAAAAACATACCTTACACCCTAACCCTAACATTTTTGGAGATCAGCATTAAAAGTGCACGTGTGCCTACATTGAAAGATCTGATGCCTACAAATCATGATTAACAATAAACCAATACAACTGAGGTATAAACATATACAGTTGTGTACATATGTTGTGTATATACAGTATAAACATACTTTGGTTTGTCACTATTTTAAAAGCAGTGACTATAATAAATTGAATTAACTGGGTCATAACAGTGGATATACTTTTATTTTAGAAGTTTATTTTTAACTCTACAACTAGGCTAAGCTAAATTCAAGTACTTAAATCAAATCAAATCTTTTTTTTTATTTGATTAGATTAAATTCAAGTACTTAAATACACAATACAGTTGTTCCATTCTATTTTAACTGACTGAATTTTTTATTTTCTCTTCCTCTGTCTCTCTGTCTTGCAGGTATTTTATTTTCCACATTAGTGTTCGGCCCGGCCTGTGGCTTCATCTTAGGTTCTGTCTGTACCAAAGTCTATGTCGATGCTGTCTTCATCGATACCAGTAAGTGGCCACTTTATGTATTTCTTCAAATAAATATTTTCATTTGTTAATTTCACTTACAATACTTATATTTCTTAAGATCCTAAGGAGGAAATTAATTAATGCAATTTCTTAAAATTGTATGACTAGGGCTGTCAATGTTGATGTCAATGTTGTTGTCAAAATGATGGCGCTGGCAATTCATTTACACCTTAAAATGAATGCAAAATAATCACGTTACCAAGTCTGATCCCAGCTTCATCAAGCAATTACAGCGCAGAGAGATGAACCCTTATTGATCCCGAAGGGGAAATCCAGTTTTCCAGTCTGTTTGTTTTACACACACAGTACAGCACAAATGGTCCGGTCTGATTGGAACTTGAACCAGCAACCCTTCTGTTATGAAGCCACGTCTCTTCACACTGAGCTACCCATAATAAAGCAGCCGTTGCCACTGATAGTGCTCAGAATATGATAGAGGCAGCCACAATACATCCATACTTGTAGCACACACTATAGAGAGGGTGATCACAGCTCAGCTCAGTGTTGGAAAATGGTTAGATTTAAAGAGAAACATTTTGAAATCATGTTATAATGAAGTCAAAAAATCGAATATAAACCAGTTTGTCATGCATTTCTTTATTACAACACCACACATGTATTTGTTTTATCCCTCCCAAAATACATTTTAAATGTATGACTTATCAAATGTTTTAATGTCATTGTGATTATTGAAAATTCGTTTTTTTAATCGATTGACACCTCTACATGACATAACTCAACATCCCTCCATGGTGTAAATGTCCCTCCCTCTCCTGCAGGTAAGCTGGATATCACCCCGGACGACCCTCGCTGGATCGGGGCGTGGTGGGGCGGCTTCCTGCTCTGCAGTGCCTTACTCTTCCTGTCGGCCCTCTTCATGTTCGGCTTCCCCCAGTCGCTGGGCGAGCCGGACATGGACAGCGGTGGGGAGAGTGAGCAGGCCATGCTGCCTCCCTCCCTCAGCGAGTACCAGGGCTCCAAACCCAACGGGGCCATCCACGGCTTCGACATTAACAGTGGCCTCACAGTGTGTGAGCATCTGAGACGTGAGGGGGAGAGACTGGGAAGGATATAACATCTGTTTACAGTCCATATATTTATATATCATTACAATGAGCAGTATTTAATTTCACTGTACAGTTTTTCATTTTAATTTTACATCCTGTGTCATTTTATTATATTTTAAATATTACCCCAGTGTGCGGAAAAAACCACTCTCTCTCTCTCTCTCTCTCTCTCTCTCTCTCTCTCTCTCTCTCTCTCTCTCTCTCTACACACAGCGATCCACTGCCCATTTAACAGCCTCATCTTTGTCAGACTTTCTTATGTTCTTTCTCTAACACGTAATGAAGGTTATTAAGCGTTTTAGCTCCTGTGTTGTTAATATTGACCACCATTTCCTTTATGAAGTAAAGCAGCCTCCCTGTCTGTGTCCTCGCGCTGTCCTCACATCCCCGGACTGTGAGACAGACTCGGAGGAGCACAGGGAGTTCAGTATTGTTTATGATGCAGGGTATAGAAAGTACATTATTGAAATGAAAATACTATTTATTTACTTTTACAAAGAGTGAGCAGCTGGGCAGCTGCAGCATGTGTATTGCAGGACATGTGTAAGCGTCTTTGAGTTGTAGAAAAGCGCTAGGCATATAGGCTATAAATGTATTATTATTATTATTATTATTAGGTTATGTCCTATGTGTTGGACATGTGTGGTTGGACTCTGTCTCACAGGCAGGTTGCAGTGTAACATCAGAGGAGACTGGGCCAATTGTACATTCTCAAACTGCACCACTTAGAACCAACTAAACAATGCAGAGATTATTTTTATATAATTGTATTCAATAACCGTAACAAAGCTAACAGTATGAAGTGATTTGTAAATAGGATTACAGATTTTTCTCCCAGTGAAATTGGCATGGGACTTATTTTTACCTTCTCAAAGAACCGGAATCGAGAATCGAAAAGCATAATCATAATCGTTCAAATCCAAAATATATCATTCTGGACAATTGAAAAATGTATTCAGACAAGTAAATTGCCAAACTCTCTTGTCCATGGACAAGTACTCTCTCAAAACTTTTTCTTACAGTGTACCCGTTCCTGAATTTACTATTTTTCTTTTTATGTCTCAATTATATTGTATGTTGCACTTTTGAAGAACTCGGGGACTTTTCATTGCCAACTCATTTGTGTAGCAATTGTGTAAATTGCTAAATTGCAGTGACAGACCGGGGTGGTGGTTCCCCTTTTTAAAAAGGGGGATCAGAGGGTGTGTGCCAATTACAGAGGCATCACACTACTCAGCCTCCCCGGGAAAGTTTACTCTAAGGTACTCGAAAGGAGGGTCAGGCCGATTGTCGAACCTCAGATTGAGGAGGAACAATGCGGATTCCGTCCTGGTCGTGGAACGACGGATCAGCTTTCTACTCTCGCAAGGATCCTGGAGGGGGCCTGGGAGTACGCTTTCATTTCATTTCATTTCAAACCTTTATTTACAGTATACAGATAAATCCCATTGAGATCATTGATCTCTTTTTCAAGGGAGACCTGCTCAAGTAGTTCCACATGAAACACAAAAACATAAACGGAACAACAAAAGGACATCATACAGCATCATTTACATAATTATCCACATAAACAGGTACCAATAGCTTCCGATTGAGTAGCATCCAACCGAGCTTTAAAAACATTTAGTGGCGCCAGATTGTTCAGTTTCCATTTAATTTGCAGACTATTCCAAGACAGAAGAGCTGCGCATCTAAAAGCTGTCTTCCCGAAGACAGTCCTAGCAGTTGGCACATTTAATAAAACCACAGCATTCGATCTCAGGCAGTAGCCACTTACAATTCTCCGAGAGATCAGGGAGCAGATATAAGATGGAAGTTTCCCTAACATGGCTTTGTATATAAAAATGTACCAGTGACTGAGTCTACGTACAGTTAGTGAAAGCAAACCAGCCCTTGCATACAGGGTACAGTGATGGGTTAATGCTTTACAGTTTGTCAAAAAATCTCAGAGCACTGTGAAACGCATCATCTAACTTGACCAGGCAAAAGGCAGGTGCATTCATATTATACATCAAATCACCATAGTCCAGCACAGGTAAAAAGGTCACAGTGACTAGCCTTTTCCTGGCCTTAAGCGAGAAACAGGACTTGTTCCTGTAGAAGAAACCTAGCCTAACCCTCAGCTTTTTAAGCAGGTTATTGACATGAAGTTTAAAAGTGAGACAATCATCAAGCCAGATACCAAGGTATTTGTAACAGGCAACAACTTCAAGTTTTGTTCCTTGCATAGTTACAATATCTAAAACAGGCTCTGGTGTATTTTTAGCTTTAGAAAAGAGCATTACCTTGGTTTTCTCAACATTTAAAAGAAGCTTAAGCTCAGAGAGCTGAGTCTGAATAATGTTAAAAACAGCCTGTAATTTAACACCAGCCTCCTTAATGGAGGGACCTGCACAGTACATCACGGTATCATCCGCATAAAAATGTAAAGTAGCTTCATCCCCATTTTCACCTAAACTGTTGATGTAGATGGAGAATAAAAGTGGACCTAAAACAGAACCTTGAGGAACACCATTAGCCATGTTTAACCACTCAGAAGACAGCCCATCAAAGTGAACACATTGGGACCTTTCAGAGAGGTAGTTTAGAAACCACCCCACTGCATGGCTGGACATGCCTATACTGGCTAGCCTCTGCTTTAAAATGTGATGATTGACGGTGTCAAACGCTTTTGAAAAGTCAATAAATAGAGCTGCACAACTCTGCTTATTATCTAAAATACTCGCCACATCAATCACCACTTTCATTGTGGCAGTGATAGTGCTGTGTTGCTTTCTGAAGCCTGACTGATGTTTAGACGGGATACCATTTGTACATAAAAACAACTTTACCTGTTCACTCACTAAGCATTCAAGAACCTTAGCCAAAACTGACAACTTAGAGATTGGTCTATAGTTATTTAATAAGGTGGCCTCCCCTCCTTTTAGCAAAGGCAGGACATACGCTGACTTCCACAATTTTGGAATTGTGTTAGTGCTGAGAAAGAGGTTAAAAAGAGTAGTGAGAGGTGGAGCAATACAATCTGCAGCTATCTTTAAAAAGAAGGGTTCTACGTTGTCCGGGCCAGCCGGTTTCTTAGGATCTAGCTTGGTTAAAGCTTCACGAACAACATCAACAGTAAAAGGGGTAAAACTAAAAGGGTTTTCCAACACACGTTTTTCAGACTCACATACTGTAGTGTTCACAGAAGCAGAGTTAGTGACAGAATCAAATCGAGAACCACAGGACACAAAATGCTCATTAAAGTAATTTAGCATAGTAGCCCTGTCCGATATAGTGCCAGATGCTGTGTTAATGCACCGAGGTAGCTCATTACGGATATCGCCGGTGGATAACGATTTAATGGCTTTCCAACATTTTCCAGGATTATTCAGATTCTTTGTGGTTACTGACAGATAGTACTTTGATTTAGCACTTTTGATATGAGAAGTGAAGCTATTTCTTAGCTGCCTAAAATGCAGCCATTCTACCTCTGAGCCTGATTTCCTAGCCTTTGCCCAGGCCTTGTTTCTCTCATGAAGGAGACTGGACAGATTAGCAGAAAACCAAGGATTGTCTGGTCCCTTCACTCTAAATGTACGCAGGGGTGCATGTCTATCAATGATCTCCATAAAACCAAGATAAAAATAAGACCATGCGGTTTCTACATCAGCACACAGATCGATTTTTACCCGAATCAAAATCAAACAGATCATGCACAAAACCCTGCTCCACAAAATATTTTTTGTCTCTCTTAATGATAATGCAAGGTTTAACCTTTTGGATGGACCTTAGTGTCCCTAATTGTTGCTACAACACAGTGATCACTCAGATAATTTGCAAATACTCCCACAGATGAATATTTATGGGGAATATTAGTTAAACTTAGATCAATTAGGGAGGATTTATTAGGGGACTTAATGTTAAGGCGAGTAAGACTGTCCACAATCTGAGTAACATTTAAAGAGATACAAAGGTTTTTAAAATCCTCTGACACTGCAGTTAACCAGTCCCAGTTAAAATCTCCAAGTAGCACTATTTCCTTGTAGTCTAGCTGCGATAAAAGATTTGCTAGCGAAGAAAGACAAGGAGTCCTTGCCAGCTGAGGGGGGTCTGTAACAGCCCACCACCATGACCTGTTGACCCTTTGCCACTTCTATATTTAAGGCTAAAAATTTGAATTGCTTACTGATAGATTTGGAAACTAATGTGGTTACACTGAACTTATTCTTAACATAAATGGCAACGCCACCACCTTTATTAGGCCGGTCGGTACGATACACATTAAAACCATTTAAGGCAATGTCAGAGGCCAAAATAGACTTATTTAGCCATGTTTCTGATAAAACAATGACGTCAGCGTCAGTTGAGCTCGCCCAGATATGGACAAAATCTAGTTTACCTAACAGACTGCGCACATTCAAGTGGATGAAACCCAACCCAGATCTAGCTTTAAAATCAGCAGGAGTAGCGATCTGTCTACTACTACTGGGCGGACCAGGGTTAGGTTGTACATTTCCTGACAGTAATAACAACAAAAAAACAGGCATCTTTTCCTCTTAAACAACACACATTACATTACATTACATTGCATTTAGCTGACGCTTTTATCCAAAGCGACTTACAATAAGTACATTCGACCAGGAAGACACAACCTTGAAGAAAACAGAATCATATAAGAACATCAGGTTTCAAAGAGCCAATCGTTTCAAGTGCTACTCAACTGGCTTTAGATAAGCCAGTCCTTTATTAGTATATAAGTGCTCTGTAAGCAGTTCTTTGTTGATAGTTCTATTGCTCGAAGTGGAGTCGAAAGAGATGAGTTTTCAGTCTGCGCCGGAAGGTGTGTAAGCTTTCTGCGGTCCTGATTTCAATGGGGAGCTCATTCCACCATTTTGGAGCCAGGATAGCAAACCCACGTGTTTTTGCTGATGGGAACTTGGGTCCCCCTCGCAGCGAGGGTGCAGCGAGTCATTTGGCTGATGCAGAGCGAAGTGCACGTGCTGGGGTGTACGGTTTAACCATGTCCTGGATGTAGGAAGGGCCAGATCCATTCGCAGCATGGTACGCAAGTACCAGTGTCTTGAAGTGAATTCTAGCAGTTACTGGAAGCCAGTGAAGGGAGCGGAGGAGCGGCGTGGTGTGGGAGAATTTAGGAAGGTTGAAGACCAGACGAGCCGCTGCATTCTGGATGAGCTGCAGAGGTCGGATGGCACATGCAGGTAGACCAGCCAGGAGGGAGTTGCAGTAGTCTAGGCGTGAGATGATGAGAGCCTGGACCAGAACCTGCGTCGCTCTCTGGGTCAGCTGGGGACGTATCTTCCTGATGTTGTAAAGCGTGTATCTGCAGCAGCCGGTTGTAGCAGCGATGTTTGCAGTGAAGGACAGGTTGTTATCCAGGATCACACCCAGATTCCTTGCAGTCTGGGTCGGGGAAACAACAGAGGTGCCGATGTTGATTGTCAGGTCAAGAGTGGGACAATCTTTTCCCGGAAGGAAAAGCACTTCAGTTTTGTCAAGGTTGAGCTTGAGGTGATGAGTGGACATCCACTGAGAGATGTCAGCTAAACAAGCAGAGATGCGTGCGACGACCTGGGTCTCTGAGCGGGGAAAGGACAGAATTAATTGGGTGTCGTCAGCGTAGCAGTGGTATGAAAAACCATGCGGGCTAATGACAGATCCGAGCGAGTTTGTGTACAGGGAGAAGAGGAGAGGACCAAGAACAGAGCCCTACATTGTCATCTAATTTAGAAACACCGGAAAAGTCTGCGAGAGTGATTAGAGCTTAAGAAGCAGTCCTGAAGAACCATCATCGCAGGAAAACAAAAAAGACAAACATATTCTGTGACAAGGCAACCGGTAATTGTTTGAGCAACACATCCGAACCTTTGCAGGGGATGCCCACTGCGGGTGGCAGAACAGACCTGAATCCAGTAGACTTCTCAGAATGACTAGAGATCTTCTCATAGTCCAAAACAGTTAACAGGCACAGCAGAATCCCGATATGGGCCATTTTCCCAGACCAGCACACAGTATCCGCAATGTTCCTGGAGCAAAATCAGCACAGCAGCAAAGGAAAGGCGAAAACAGCAGCGTGGAAGCACTCCGGTCCCTCCGTGGTATCCCCGGGGTGAAAGCAGGCCTCTGCAAAAGCAGAACCAGGACAGGTGGAAAGCAGACCCCAGCGGTGGTAACATCCTCCTCCGTACAGCAGCACACGCCCGGTGGAAGCAGGCCAAGCCCGAAGCGTGGATCCACTCCGTCTCTCCGCGACGACTCCGGGGTAAAAACCTCTCCAGTACAGCCGAATTCTACAGGTGGGAGCAGGCCTCCGTAGATCGCAGATCGCAGGCAGCAACAGGTGCAGCCGCTCCGTCTCTTCGCGACATCTCCGGAGGAAAAACACCTCAGTACAGCCGTACTCGACAGGTGGGAGTAGGCCTCGGCAGATCGCAGACAACTAAAACTACTACTTGTATAAGCAGAGATGGCTCAAAGTTTGTAAGCAGGAGAGCTAAATGCTAACAGATGCCAGATGCTAACAGGTAGTGTGAGCCTGTAGAAATTGCGACTGCTTATCCGGTCTACATGTGTTTTGTAGACTTGGAGAAGGCGTATGACCGAGTTCCCAGGGAGTTACTGTGGGAGGTGCTGCGGGAGTATGGGGTGAGGGGGTCTCTACTCGGGGCCATCCAATCTCTGTACTCCCAAAGCGAGAGCTGTGTCCGTGTCCTCGGCAGTAAGTCGGACCCATTTCCGGTGAGGGTTGGCCTCCGCCAGGGCTGCGCTTTGTCACCAATCCTGTTTGTAATATACATGGATCAGATTTCGAGGCGTAGTCATGGGGGAGGGGGTCTGCAGTTCGGTGGACTAAGGATTGCACCACTGCTTTTTGCAGATGATGTGGTTCTAATGGCTTCATCGGTCTGCGTCCTTCAGCACTCACTGGATCGGTTCGCAACCGAGTGTGATGCAGCTGGGATGAGGATCAGCACCTCCAAATCTGAGGCCATGGTTCTCAGCAGGAAACCGATGGACTGTCCACTCCAAGTAGGGAATGAGTCCTTACCCCAAGTGAAGGAGTTCAAGTATCTTGGGGTCTTGTTCTCGAGTGAGGGAACAATGGAGCGTGAGATGGGCCGGAGAATCGGAGCAGCGGGAGCGGTACTGCAGTCGCTTTACCGCACCGTTGTGACGAAAAGGGAGCTCAGCCAGAAGGAAAAGCTCTCTGTCTACCGGGCCATTTTCGTTCCTACCCTCACCTATGGTCATGAAGGATGGGTCATGACCGAAAGAACGAGATTGCAGATACAAGCGGCCTAGATGGGTTTTATCCGCAGGGTGGCTGGTGTCTCCCTTAGAGATAAGGTGAGAAGTTCAGTCATCCGGGAGACACTCGGAGTTGAGCCGCTCCTCCTTCGCGTCGAAAGGAGCCAGTTTAGGTGGTTCAGGCACCTAGTTAGGATGCCACCTGGGCACCTCCCTAGGGAGGTGTTCCAGGCACGTCCAGCTGGGAAGAGACCAAGGGGTAGACCTAGGACCAGGTGGAGGGATTATATCTCTTCGCTGGCCTGGGAGCGCCTTGGGATCCCCCAGTCAGAGCTGGTTGATGTCGCCAGGGAAAAAGAAGTTTGGGGCTCTCTGCTGGAACTGCTACCCCCGCGACCCGACCACGGATAAGCGGGAGAAGATGGATGGATGGATGGCAAAATGTTCCTTCAGAAATACTTAATTTATTCTGATGGCTAATTGGATTTCATGGCAGTTGATCAATTTTCAAATAAAAGATAAATTAAAAAAAATACTTCCTATCATCTGGAGAATTCGAACGGCACTTATCATGGCTGCCACTGAGGTACTTCTGGGTCATTTCACTCCGTTCGGAAGGTTCCTAAGCTAAACTGACAATTAGACCGCAACCACCATATTTGATGGCCACTGGCAGGAATTACTTCCTGTTCCAATAAACCTTTGAATCTTTAAAAAAATATTTGGTAAATGAATAATCTCAGAAATGATAACTCCCTCTTTTCATTTTCTCTTCACAATTCTACCAGTGATCCCGCGGGTGACCCGGCACCTTCTTTCCAACCCGGTGTTCAGCTGCATCACGCTGGCAGCCTGCATGGAGATCGCCGTGGTCGCTGGCTTTGCTGCCTTCCTGGGAAAATACCTGGAGCAGCAGTTCAACCTCACCACCTCCTCGGCCAATCAGCTGCTAGGTAGGCGGGGCATAACTTGTCATAAAGATGATGGAGAACATTATTTTCAAACTAAATGAAAATATACATTTGTGAAAACAGAAACCTTCTCTCAGGCAAATTGTATTAAAATAATTGTTGGAAACGTACCCACGTCCCTCCCTCCCCAGGTATGACAGCCATCCCCTGTGCCTGTCTGGGGATCTTCCTCGGGGGGCTGCTGGTGAAGAAGCTGAACCTGTCGGCCCTGGGCGCTGTCCGCATGGCCATGATGGTCAACCTGGTGTCCACCGCCTGCTACGTTTCTTTCCTGTTCTTGGGCTGTGACACCGGACCTGTCGCTGGGGTTACTGTAGCCTACGGCAACGAGTAAGCAGGGGCAACCTATGTATTTGTTTATAGAAACATTTTCCTCCCAGGATATCCTTACTTGGACTTCAAACATGATGGATACTAAAACTATGCCCAAGAACAAAGTGGGGATGTAGCTATGTCTTCTAGCATTTCTGTTTACATGTAGGCCTATTAATTCAGAATTCAAGTCTTGTGTAAGGGACCAAACAACTTAAATTCTTGTTACAGTAAGCACTGCACTTGAAGCGCTGACACCTTGAAGTTATTTTACGAATTTCACGGAAAGGAAATATTGGCTTGGCCTGGTTGAATATTCAGAACATAATCTTTAAATATTAAAAGTGCAGATCTCAGCCAAAGTCATACATTTCAAGATTTTAAAGGTCCCTTATTGTAATGAATGCATTTTCAATGTCTTTCTTGATTTTTTTTGCAGCTTTAGGTGATAGGTAAATATCAAAATGCTCAATCCCAATCAAGCAAACCAAATTGCAATCGGGTTGTAAAGCGCTCAGAGTGGTCGTTAAAACAGGAAAAGCGCTGTGTTGAATATAGTTTGTTTATAATTTGCCGTGCCTGTTCAGAGTCAAAACGATGCAAAAGTGAAAAACCAAACAAATCTGGATACAGAAAAGTTAGATTTTCATGGAAATCCTGTGGTTGTTTTTATTTGATGTAAACATTATTGTTTGTTTGTTTGTAGCCTTTATTTAACCAGGTGAAAGCCCCTTGAGATCAAAAGATCTCTTTTTCAAGGGTGACCTGCAGGACATTACTTACACATGTAACAACAATAAGGATGACATACAACATAATGTACAGGGTACAGTTTACAAACTCTATTCACAGTGACAGGTACCATGAGTATCAAACAGCATGTCACCCAGCCGAGTTTTAAAATGATGCAGGGGAACCAAAGTGCTCAGTTTTAAACAGGTTTGCAGACTGTTCCAATTTAGTGGAGCTGCACATCTAAAAGCTTTCTTCCCTAAGACAGTCCTAGCACTTGGCACATTTAATAAAACAACATCATGTGATCTCATTATTATATATATATAACATTAGATTAGATTAGATATGTTTGTCTCCATGTCAATGAGGCAGTGCACATGAAATAAGTATGAAGTAAATTAGAGAATAAACATATACAACATATAAAAATATATCAACAGTAGAAAAAAACATAAACAGTAAGTGGATACTTAACAGTCACTCTGTCGAATACACCATATACATGTACAAACCAACTACAAAGTGTAACAATAAAATGTAAAAAAAGAAACATATATATGCTCTCTAACGTGACCTTTGACCCTCTGTAGGACGCTGCGTTCGTGGCAGCGACCTGAGTCAGCGTGCATCAACAACTGTAACTGCTACACCGCGTCAGTGAGTCCCGTCTGTGGCTCCAACGGAGTCACCTACCTCTCCGCCTGCTTCGCCGGCTGCACCAAACCAGTGAGTGAGGGACTGAAATTAGCTCTGTCACCAGCACCTTATACACTGGACATCTCAAGCTTTAAGACAGGAAGCATACACACAGTGCAGCAGATCTCCATAACAACACTTTGATCTCTTCTCTCGTCCTCGTGTCAGAACCTGACCAGCTGCACGTGTATATCCAGCTCCAGTGAGGAGGCGGTGGCTCTGCCGGGGAAGTGTCCCAGTCCGGGCTGTCAGCAGGCCTTCCTCACCTTCCTGTGTGTGATCTGTGTGTGTAGCATGATCGGAGCCATGGCCCAGACCCCCTCTGTCATCATCCTCATCAGGTGAGGAGACCTGTTGCTGTTTATAGAGCTCCCACCAGAGGGAGCTGGTGACATGTGTGTCTGCTCCAAGGGACCATGAGGAAGTCACTTTGGCACAGGCAATGGTAGAAAGTACCAAAGTACATTTACTCAAGTATAGTATGTAAGTACTATTTTTTCATACTTGTACTTTTATCTTAGGATGCTTTATATTTCTACTCATTCAACATTTTCTGAGGCAACATTAATACGTTTTACTCGACTACATTTATTTAACTCTAATAGTAATTAGATACGTTTTGCAAATAAAAACACATGGTATGCGTATATGATATGATGCACTACTATTCTGCTAATTCACCCAGCATTTCAAAAATAATTAAGTCCAACATTAAAATTCTAATTCTAATTGATGGTGATGAAAGCTGAATAATAATGTTCCATAATACTGTTAAAAGAGCCATTCTGCATGAAGAGTACTTTCACTTTGATGCAATTTGCCTATAATACTTTTGTACTTCTAACTTAAGTTCCATTTTTAATTTAGACATTATTTAAGATGATAGTATTTCTATTTTTACTTCAGAAAGAATCCTAGTACTTCTCCCACCTCTGATACAGGAAGTAGTGGAAAGTAAATAAATACATTTACTAAAGTACTGTATTTGAGTAGGATTTTGAGTTACTATACTGAAGTATGTATTGTATACTGTATTTAGTGCTATTTTCTAATTCTTAGAATTATTACTTTTAACTCCAATAAAACATTTTTATAACTGTAGGTATTACTTTCATATAGATTAATATGGAGCCCCCTAGGGGACATGGAGAATACAAAAATAATAATCTGAAAAAATAATACAGTTTTTCTCGATTGCTAACACACTTTTTTTTTAAATTGCTCAGTTTCTCAGAACACTAAACACAATTCACAAAAACCACACACCCAAAGTGCAAAACACCTAATTTCTCCTGCTAAATGAACTGCACTCAAAACTACATAAACACTTTCCAAATGAAAACTTTAGCACCAAATATAACACACTTCATTCATAATACTGGATGGTTTGACCCAACAACACACTGCTGAGCATACTCTAAAGCACTTTCATCTTGTATGGGCTATGCTCTGTACATAGAGGTTTCTGCTGAGAAAGATTGCTTGAGTTTACAGAAATACAGTAAATTAAGAAATAAAAATGAGTTGTTGAAATAAATCACATTTTATTCAAAGATAACACTGCAGCAACATGCATCTCAGCACATAGCTACTATGCTTCAGATCTCTCTAAGTGTGATGGCATAGTTTGCCAAAACCCAGTTTGTAGCTGCTGCTTCCTGCCTCATTGGAAATCCTTAGCCTTCCACCTCTTTTTTTCTCAGTCCTTCAGATAAACAACAAAGATATAGTGGTCAGTCAGTGTTTGTGTAAGTAATTCTACCACAGTACATTGTGCAGGATCTTTGTACAGTTATAGTATGCTGTTGCATTGAGCTAAATTAAAAGTATTGCGAGATCTCGCAAAGGTTTTGTGATATGTCGCAAAACATATATATATTTTTTTAAATAATTTTTTTCTTCTTCTCCATGTCCCCAAGGGGGCTCCGTAGATTAAGGCTCTTGATAAAAAAAATATATATAATTCACTGATGAGAAGTATTTATATATATTATTGGTTAAGATTCACAGCCGTTTATAAATCACGTTAAATTAGCCCAATTTTTTGATGAGCACGTTATTGAAGGAATCGTGTTGTATTTTAGTAATAGTGTATGATGGTGATTATAAAATGAGCGGTACCACTTTACAATAAGACTACCCTTATAAAGGATTCATAAAGGGTTTATAATTCGGTTATGAATTAGGTTGTAAACACTTTATTAATCATTAAGAACCATTTATAAACCAGTTCTAATATTGTTTTCATACGTCAACACAGGCTCACTATTTGGCAAGATGACTAAGCCTTATATTGGCAACCTAGCTTACTTCGTCTTCTTCATCAGCCAACATCCTTGGTATCTGTTGTTCACTGAGTTGATTCCCTCCTTCCATCCTGATGTTTCTTGGCATCTCTTTATGATCATTTATTTATGAGTTACTAACATTTATAACTGCCAAAAGGGAGCCTTGTAAAGTGTAAAACACATTCCCATTTATTAATGAGTTGCAACCATTTATAATTTGTTTAAGTTATATTAAGCCTTAAAGTTAGGCATAAATTAAGACGTGGTCACATTGAGTGACAGCTCTGTCCAGTGACTGCTGTTGTTAGCTTCCTGTCTTTCTGCTAGCAGCTCCGTGATGCTACAGGGACTCTGCCTGCTCAGCTCATCCGGGAAACATAACTTGAGCTTGGTCGTGTTTGTTATGCTCATGTGCTGGTAACTTGTGGACCATTATTCATGCTTCAGGGTTCATACGGTCATTGGAAACCTGGAAAAGTCATGGAAATTTAAAATGCAAATTCCAGGCCCTGGAAAAGTGATGGAAAACAATATTTTTCCCAAAGTTTTGGAAAAGTCATGGAAATGTAACTAAAGTTGCTATCCATCCATCCATCTTCACCCGCTTATCCGTGGTCGGGTCGCAGGGGGTAGCAGTTCCAGCAGAGAGTCCCAAACTTTCTTTTCCCTGGTCACATCAACCAGCTCTGACTGGGGGATCCCAAGGCGCTCCCAGGCCAGCGAAGAGATATAATCCCTCCACCTGGTCCTAGGTCTACCCCTTGGTCTCTTCCCAGCTGGACGTGCCTGGAACACCTCCCTAGGGAGGCGCCCAGGTGGCATCCTTACTAGGTGCCCGAAACCACCTCAACTGGCTCCTTTCGACGCGAAGGAGGAGCGGTTCAACTCCGAGTCCCTCCCGGATGACCGAACTTCTCACCTTATCCCTAAGGGAGACACCAGCCACCCTGCGGAGAAAACCCATCTCGGCCGCTTGTATCCGCAATCTCGTTCTTTCGGTCATGACCCATCCTTCATGACCATAGGTGAGGGTAGGAGCGAAAATGGCCCGGTAGACAGAGAGCTTTTCCTTCTGGCTGAGCTCCCTTTTCTTCACAACGGTGCGGTAAAGCGACTACAGTACCGCTCCCGCTGCTCCGATTCTCCGGCCCATCTCACGCTCCATTGTTCCCTCACTCGAGAACAAGACCCCAAGATACTTGAACTCCTTCACTTCTGGTAAGGACTCATTCCCTACTCTGAGTGGACAGTCCATCGGTTTCCTGCTGAGAACCATGGCCTCAGATTTGGAGGTGTTGATCCTCATCCTAGCCGCCTCACACTCGGTTGCGAACCGATCCAGTGAGTGCTGAAGGTCGCAGACCGATGAAGCCATCAGAACCACATCATCTGCAAAAAGCAGTGGTGTAATCCTTAGTCCACCGAACTGCAGACCCCCTCCCCCACGACTATGCCTCAAAATCCGATCCATGTATATTACAAACAGGATTGGTGACAAAGCGCAGCCCTGGCGGAGGCCAACCCTCACCAGAAATGGGTCCGACTTACTGCCGAGGACCCGAACACAGCTCTCGCTTTGGGAGTACAGAGATTGGATGGCCCTGAGTAGAGACCCCCTCACCCCATACTCCCGCAGAACCTCCCACAGTAACTGCCTGGGAACTCGGTCATACGCCTTCTCCAAGTCTACAAAACACACGTAGACCGGAAACGCGTACTCCCAGGCCCCCTCCAGGATCCTTGCGAGAGTAAAAAGCTGATCCGTCGTACCACGACAAGGACGGAATCCGCATTGTTCCTCCTCAATCTGAGGTTCGACAATCGGCCTGACCCTCGTTTCGAGTACCTTGGAGTAAACTTTCCCGGGGAGGCTGAGTAGTGTGATGCCTCTGTAATTGGCACACACCCTCTGATCCCCCTTTTTGACAAAGGGAACCACCACCCCGGTCTGCTACTCCTTCGGTACTGTTTCCGACTTCCACGCAACGTTGATGAGACGTGTCAACCATGACAGTCCCTCAACACCCAGAGCCTTCAGCATTTCTGGGCGGATCTCATCCGCCCCCGGGGCTTTGCCACTGTCGAGTTGTTTGACGACCTCAGTAACATCCCCCCAGGAGATTTGTGTTGATCCCCCGTCATACTCCAGCTCTGCCTCTAACATAGAGGCCGGAGTTGTCGGTTTCAGGAGTTCCTCAAAGTGTTCCTTCCAACGCCCTAACACTCCATCAGTTGAGGTCAACAACGTCCCATCCTTACTGTACACAGCTTGGATGGTCCCCTGCGTCCCCCTCCTGAGGTGTCGGACAGTTTTCCAGAACAACTTTGGTGCCGCCCGAAAGTCCTTTTCCATGTCTTCTCCGAACTTCTCCCACACCCGCTGCTTTGCCTCGGCCACGGCCGAGGCTGCTGCCCTTCGGGCCTGTCGGTACCTTGCAACTGCCTCGGGAGTCCCCCGGGATAAAAAATCCCTGAAGGCCTCCTTCTTCAGTCGGCCGGCTTCCCTGACCACCGGTGTCCACCAGGAGGTTCGAGGGTTACCGCCCCTTGAGGCACCTAAGACCTTGAGACCACAGCTCCCTGCCGCGGCTTCGGCAATAGAGGCTTTGAACACCGACCACTCTGGTTCAATGTCCCCGACCTCCACAGGAATGCCCGAAAAGCTCCGCCGGAGGTGTGAGTTGAAGGCCTCCTGAACTTGGGTCTCCTCCAGACATTCCCAGTTCACCCGAACTACACGTTTGGGCTTACCAGGTCTATCCAGAGGCTTCCCCCGCCACTCGACCCAACTCACCACCAGATGGTGATCAGTTGACAACTCCGCCCCTCTCTTTACCCGAGTGTCCAAAACATACGGCCTCAGGTCCGATGATACGATAATGAAATCGATCATGGACCTTCTGCCTAGGGTGCTCTGGTACCACGTACACTTATGAGCATCCTTATGTTCGAACATGGTGTTTGTTATGGCCAATCCATGACTAGCACAGAAGTCCAGTCACAACCACCACTCCGGTTCAGATCAGGGGGGCCGTTTCTCCCAATCACGCCCCTCCAAGTGTCTCCATCATTGCCCATATGTGCGTTGAAGTCTCCCAGCAAGATTAAAGAGTCCCTTTCAGGAGCCCCATACAGGACTCTTTCCAGGGTCTCCAAGAAGGCTGTATACTCTGAACTGCTGTTTGGTGCATAAGCACACAAAACAGTCAGAGTTTCCCCCCCCCATAACCCGCAGGCGTAGGGAGGCGACCCTCTTGTCCACTGGGGTAAACTCCAACAACTAAGCACCCAACCGGAGACTTGTGAGTATCCCCACACCCGCCCGGCGCCTCACACAACTAAAGTTGCGTCACATTTAATTTACATTTTATCTAATCGCCGAAATAATTTGAGGTCGCGAGCTGTTATGTGCCATCATGACGCGCATGGTGTTATTTTTTTAAATATGAAGCGCGAGCTGTGTGCTCGAGTCTTCCTGCCTGTCGGCTGAACTCTGCTGCTCCGGGATGAGGGTCAGCTACATTAGCTACGGTGCGTTCGTTAACTGTGCCGAGTCACTGTGGCACAGACTGCACCGCTGGTGAACAGCTGTTAGAACGGGGCGTTCAGGTGTTCAGAGCAGAGCGGCAGAGCGTGATGTGAACTGAAACGTTTTTCTGTCGCAATATCATTTAAGGAATCGTTGAGCTAGCTAGCTAGCTAGCTTGCATACATTGTCACTATCTGCTAACGTTAGCTTTAGCCTTCGTTTTCTAATAGTTTTTTTCATAGGTTATAAACGGAGGTGGTATAAGTAGGCCTATAGATATTGTGCTAGAGTAAAAGTAGAAATACTCAGATTGTGTACTTTAGTAGAAGTACTCAGATGTTGTTCTTAAAAGTAGAAGTACTCAGATCTTGTACTTGAGTAGAAGTACTCAGATCTTGTACTCGAGTAGAAGTACTCAGATCTTGTACTTTAGTAGAAGTACTCAGATCTTGTACTTTAGTAGAAGTGGAATTAATCAGATCTTGTACGTAATAAAAGTATAGTACTCAGATGTTGTACTTGAGTAAAAGTAGAAGTACTCAGATCTTGTACTTGAGTAAAAGTAGAAGTACTCAGATGTTGTACTCGAGTAAAAGTAGAAGTACTCAGATCTTGTACTTGAGTAAAAGTAGAAGTACTCAGATCTTGTAGTTGAGTTAAAGCAGAAGTACTCAGATGAGTAAAAGTAGAAGTACTCAGATGTTGTACTCGAGTAGAAGTACTCAGATCTTGTACTTTAGTAGAAGTACTCAGATCTTGTACTTTAGTAGAAGTGGAAGCAATCAGATCTTGTACTTAATAAAAGTATAGTACTCAGATTTTGTACTTGAGTAAAAGTAGAAGTACTCAGATGTTGTACTTGAGTAAAAGTAGAAGTACTCAGATCTTGTACTTGAGTAAAAGTAGTAGTACTCAGATCTTGTAGTAAAAGTAGAAGTAGAAGTACTCAGATCTTGTACTTGGGTAAAAGTAGAAATCCCAGAGTGTAGGAATACTCTGTTACAGTAAAAGTCCTGCATTCAAAATGTTACTCAAGTAAAAGTACAAAAGTATTATCATCAAAATCTAGTGAAAGTAGCGACAGTAAAAGTAGTCGTTGTGCAGATTGGTCCATTTCAGAATAATATATATGATATGTTTTATAATTATTGATCATTAAAGTGTTCTCAAAGCTGATGAAGTTGCAGCTAGTTTGAATGACTTTGTAGACTGCAGGGTAGCTGGTGGATTCACTCCAGGTGGAACTAAAGTCTGATTTAACACTTGATTAGATTTCACATCATTCATCTACATCTGTAGAGTAACTAAAGGTATTAAATACATGTAGTGGAGGAAAAGTACACCATGTACCTCTGAACTGTAGTGGAGTAGAAGTACACCATGTACCTCTGAACTGTAGTGGAGTAGAAGTACACCATGTACCCAGTGGCGTTTCTATATGTACAAAAGTGGTGGGGCACAAAAAACTCAGATGTCTAAATATAAGCTTCTGCAGTGAGGTTCATGGCTGGTGAGGCACCTGACTCTTCAGGTTTACAAATATTATATTTTGACCTAAATCAAAACATAATATTATTTTCAAAAGCTTATTTGTCTGATGCTTCAATTAATTTTAAACAGACAGTTCAACAAAAGGATACCCAAAACATGTAATTTTATCATTTAAATATTGAATTGTTCTCTCTTAGTAAGATCCCATTTTCAATAAAATTGCAGTCTTACCTTGACATGAAGATGAAGTCCTTTTGCCTATCCCTCAAGACAAAAATCTCTATTACTTTTTTGTAAAAGTCCTCCTTATCTTCTTGTAGTTTCAAAAGTCTATCATAAATCTAATCTAATCAATAGATTTATGATTCGAAAAAAAAGTATGGTAGACATGTGGATATTATCCGGCTGAACAAAACGTGCATTTATCTAACAGGTTTGTTTCCCACAGATCTTATTTGGAGCTATTTTCTAAAATCCTATGGAGAAATCTCATTGCTTTTAGGTCGAGGGAAGCCATGCGCAGCTTACTTCCTGGTTTTAGGACGCCTCACTGCAGCTCTCTCGTCTCCTCTTCACACACGACACTTTTCGCGACACACGTACTTACAGCCAATCAGCTCTGAATTATGCGAGATGACGTATGGTGGGGATGGAAGCTCTATGCCCCTCTGGTCATTATTATTTTGCCACACACATTGAATCGGACAATACTCTGAGCATGCACAGTGTAGTTTTTACAGTCACCATTGACTTAAACAGGGAGAGGGAGGGGCAGGATCGGGTTTTGTCCCACATGGCTCTAAACAGCTCAATAGGCACACACTGACAGTGTGTGCCTATTGAGCAGTGTGACACTGTAGACACTAATTAGAAGAACACAGATTAAACAGCAATGTACAGACGAATCAGATGATTAAACATTTTTTTTTGCATTTTTTTGTAATCATTATTTTTAATACTTTCTGCTGACACTAGGTGGGGCTGCCCTTAATGACCAGTCGCCACTGCATGTACCTCTGCACTGTAGTGGAGTAGAAGTACACCATGTACCTCTGAACTGTAGAGGAGTAGAAGTACACCATGTACCTCTGAACCGCAGAGGAGTAGACGTACAAAGTAGCAAAACATTGAAATACTTAAATGAAGTACAAGTATCTCAAAATTGTACCCACGTATAGTACTTGTTGAGTTTATGAACTTAGTTACACCAGTGGCTATACAGATAGAAAGACTAAGCCTTGCACAGAGGCATGACAATACATTTTCAAAATGCTCAACAGTGCTGCCAAAATTATAAACTGACTGCTACACAATTATAATAAATGCTTTTATATATTTCTATTAGATGTGACTCTTTGGCGTTTCTGTTATTATTACCTGCTGCTTTAGTTGTTCTGACTGCTAACATCCTCTGTTCCTCATTTTAAAGCCGATATCCCGTGGGGTCAGGGGTCGGGTCCTTGTCACCTTTTTCATACCTGATGATTTTGCCTCCCTGACTACAGTTGCTTTAGCGTGTAGAAGCTAGTAAGCCTACTATTTGATTTGTTTTAGATAGGCACAACATGTTTCATATGCAGACCTTATTTTCTTGTTCCATGTTCAAATAAAACATTTTCAGTGGTAATTTTGTTTTGGTCATGGAAAATGAGGTAAAGGTCATTGAGAAGTCATGGAAAAGTCATTGAAAATCATTGGTGAAAAAGTGTATGAACCCTGATATTACAATATGGTTGGTTGAGCTGGAGTTCATTGTTGAGCTTACACGTTAACGTCACAGTCATATCTGAAGAAAGAACCCAAACCGTGTTCTTTTTATTAATTGTATTACCCAATTGGTATCAAATAAATAGTCAGCATTGGTAACACCAATGCTGATAAAGTAAACCATTTTATTTGAGTCTGGGAGAAGGTACTGTACCCAGTTCCTATGTTTGGCAGTTATAGACTGGGCTTTGTTGTACAAGAGAATAACAAATACAAATCAATATGAACCATGACTGTATAATTATCCTTACATTATTTTATACAATGCACCTAATAAACAATTATGGCATTTTGAAACAGGATGTGCAACAATTGTTACTGTAATTTGTGTGCATTTTGTTGTTAACTAAGATGATGTTATGATTTATGTTTTGTTATTATGCTCGTGGACGCTTTGGACCTACCTGGATAAGGAAGAAATGGGTCTTCGGAATGATGGGAGTTAAAGACCAAAGGCGGAGACTAGTGTTGAAACTAGTGGCGAAACGATCAAGATGCCACCTTGTCCCTCTGATTAGACGGCATGTTAAGTCAGGAAGTAGCTTTATTAGTGATGAGTGGAGGGCATACAGGAGAGTACTGAGTAACATGGGGTACAACCACTGCACCATAAACCACAGCAGGTGGTGAACCCCCAGACGGCAGTCATATCAACATAATGAAAGAGCTAGGTCGACCGTCAAAGGACATGTCCGTAGACTGAGAGGAAACCGTACAGAGAGTTTGTTGGAGGAACACCTCAAGGTTCTCGACTGGTCATCTTGGCTTGGCTCTGCTCACCCTGATGGACTGCTTGGACGCTTGTTCAAAGATATTCACAACGCCTTTCCAGTCTGAGTACCATTATGTCTTACCAAGTCTTTCATTTATGTCTGAGAAAAGCTTTTATGTTTAAATATGTGTATCAGTTATTCTAAAGAGTCATTACTTTGAGTCCTGATTTTCTTCATGTGTGAATACAATGTTTTGCTTGGTTCTGTTGCATCTGACTTTGCATTTCATGTGAAAAATGTGTATTAAGTCAGCGTGAATGTTATAACTCATTCATAAATGTACATGTGTATGAAACTTAAAAACAACGCACCCTTTCAGTAGTTATACATGTTAGTGACTCATCAATAGATGGTGATGTGTTTCACACTATACAATAAGGCTCCCTTTTACCAATTATAAATGGTTATTACTCATTAATAAATGAGAATGTGTTTTACACTTTACAATAAGGCTCCCTTTTGGCAGTTATAAATGTTAGTAACTCATTCATAAATGGTCATAAGAGATGCCAAGAAACATCAAGATGGAAGGGGGGAGAATCAACTCAGTGAACAACAGACATCAAGGATGCTGGCTGATGAAGAAGACGAAGTAAGCTAAGTAGCCAATATAAGGCTTAGCAGTACAGATAAATGTGGGCTCACTATTTGGCAAGCAACCGGTCACAGTTGCCCTGTTTATCTCATGTCTTATAAATGCTTATTAATGATTTATAAAGTGTTCACAACCTAATTAATAAATGAATTACAAACTATTCGTAAACCCTTTATATAATGGTAGTCTTATTGTAAAGTGGTACCATATGGGCTAATCTGAAATGACTACTTTTATTTTATTTTTTAAATATTGTTATTTTACCTGCTATACTGCTTATTCATTTATAGACAGGAATAAACCGATTTTTTTATTTTATTCAGCAGTACAATACAATTATGCTCATTCCTGTCTTTCCAATCTGTCTTTGTTTTCAGAACTGTAAATCCAGAGCTGAAGTCTTACGCCCTTGGAGTTCTGTTCCTACTCCTGAGACTGATAGGTAATGCATTTATTATATTCTTCTGTTTTTCATGTCTGCTCATTTAGGCTAACTTATATTCTTAGTATGTTACTATATGTAGAATTAGATTCCAGTTGTGGCTGCAAAGGATTGTTTCTGACTTGTGTGATCTTAACACTAGAACCGCCAACGGTTATGCAAATCTGCCAGTACAAGCGCTAGCCAATCAAACCGTGTGTATGCTGGGAGAGACTAAGCAGGTCATTTCCTCATATTCCAAAAAATGGAGGAAAAATTCATTATAGCGGTTGTGAATCACCCGGTGCTGTATGATCAGTCTCTGTTCATCTACCGGGATACAAACCGGAGGAGCGAGGCATGGAGGGAGGTGGCAGAGACAGTGGATGAAACTGGTAGGTTTTCGTCTGTTTGGGGATTTTATATCCAGTTTACTTCGTTTTAACATTGCTATTGCTTTGTATGTCGGGGGCGGGAGATTCATGTGATTGGTTGTTGGTCGCGTTGCTCACAAAAAATCCTCAAGCTTCAGATACGCCCACCTCCAAGCGTCAACGCACGCTGCTGTGTGGACGCTCCGTAACACCAAGGGTTTAAATCAGCACTGGTAGCGATATTTTATACTTCATGCTATCTGCACAAACTATATCATATGAAAAGCTGAGAGTCCTCCGATTCTATTGGTATAAGTTTCATCCCAGTGCGATCAAAACTCACTGTTCTGTATGATAAATAAAAGAACATTGTACCTTGAAAATCAAAAGCGGGTAAAATTGTACAGCGACCTCTGGCGGTTCTAGTGTCAACATACAAATGTACGTATAAATCCAGAACATTGTAAAATACAATAGTCAGAATTCAATATAAATAAAATACAGATTCAATAATTTGATCTTTTTGTCTAACACAATATCTTGGTAACTTTAATATGACGTCTTGAATGAAAGCTAACATGCCGATGTATTCTCAGTTTCTACTATGCAATCAAATATAATCCCCCACTAAATCCTACGACACAAAAAACGCTTCTACACTTACCTTGAAGCATTGAAACCTTAAAGTAATGTTATGCACCTTTCTCTGGTTACCTTGTGCCAATTGGGTTTTGATGGCTGACTATTTGGAATTTACTCTCCTTTAAATGCTAGAAGGTCTCTTCGAGGTACCTTAGGCTGTTTCCATGACCAAAAAAGTCCTTCGACTGTTTCCATGAGCAGTACAGTGAACATCAGTGTAGATGTAACAACAAATCTGCTTCAAACTGGGTTTGTGTTTGTTGGCATTTAGCCTTTCAAATCAGCCTTTTCACTGATTTCATTCAAAAGAGTTTGCCCTGATTGAATGATTAAAAAAGACTCAACCATTCAAAATCTGGGATTTCCTTTAAACAAGCCCTATTATGCTTTTGGGGGTTTTCCCTTTCCTGTAGTGTGTTATAGGTTTGTATGCATGTAAATGGTCTACAGAGGGATTTTTTTTCCAGGCACAGGCAGGATAAGACATATCTTTATATTTCTTATCCTGCTTTTTGTACATTAAAGCATGTAACTGTAGAGGCACATAATACAAATTTGAACCTGGAAAGAGCATAGAAGGGCCCCTTTAAAAAGAACCTCATCTGTCTGGATATAAGACACATGTAAATGCTATGCTTGTTGAACTCCTCACCTGCTCTCTGTGCACCATCCTCTCCTGCTGCAGGCTTCATCCCCCCCCCTCTGATCTTCGGCATGGGCATCGACTCCACCTGTCTGTTCTGGAGCTCTGTCTGCGGAGAGAAGGGAGCCTGCATGCTGTACGACAACGTGGCCTACAGGCACCTGTACGTCAGCATCGCCATCGCCCTCAAGTCCTCTGCCTTCATCCTGTACGCCACCACGTGGCAGTGTTTGAGAAAGAACTACAGGAAATACATCAAGAACAGCGAGGGCTACCTCACGCCCACCGAACTCTTCGCCTCCAATGTGACTCTGGACAATTTGGGCAAGGAGATCACCCAGAACCCAGCCAGCAGGACAAAGTTCATTTTCAACCTGGAGGACCAAGATATGAGTGACAACATGGAGTCAGTTTTATAGTGGAGGTCTGCACCGGGACTGGAGCTGAGGTGGTTAATGTGAAACTGATCTGATGTTTCTTTGGTGTCGTATCAGTGTAGAAGAATGTTCTCAGTAAGGGTCTTCTCACCTAAAACATCAGACATTTTGAAAAAAATGTAGGGGTGTTCCCAAAATGCTCTATATCCTCATTGCACTTTTTTGCTAAAATACAGATATCTGGTCCTTTTTTGTCATAAGCTCACTCTTAATTTGGCAGTAGAATACAGATTGGCTTTGGGAAAGGAATGACTCAGCAGTTAATTAATCACACCACTAATCAGCCAGCACGCCCCTCAGACATCTTCTTTAGTTCAACTTCATTAACAGCTCAGTTAAAATTGCAGTCATTAGGTTCAGATTTATAAGGAGATAAGAGCTTTTTGAGAAGCAGTAATCTGATATGTGTTATTTTCAAAAGCTTTATTAGACCGTTTATTTTCCTTTAAGAAGGAAGTACCTCTCAGGTCTGATGACAGGTAGAAATGATTGCAGTTTAGCTTCAGCGTTTATCATTAGCTGATCATATTTCAGCTCGTGTTTGCAGCACTTTTTCAGACATACAGATCTCACTCAGCTGTTTAACTTCACAAATAATGAAAGAGAGATATGCATTGATTACAGAGGCCAATGCAGGAGCACAACACATGAAGCAAGAAGCAACAAGAAGTAGGAAGGAATAATTAAGAATAATGGGGAAATAATAAAGCAATATATAAAAGTAAATATAATGTATATTATGGAACCTTCTTTATTAAAAACAAACCAAATTAATGCAAGATTAATGACAGTTTCATAAATAATGTATTGTTATATCTTATACAACAAGAATATTTATAGATTTCAGAAACTAATTTTTATTTGGCAAGAGCAGAGGCCATGGTGCCTCAAAGGGTGGATATCTCATTTTGGAACAAAACTCTTCACTTTGAGTTGCACATATTGCTCAGATTTAAAAAATAACGATAAAGAGTGTTTTTCGATACATTTCACTGTAATTGACCTGCATTGTTCTAGAGGGTATTTTAGGATCTGTGGAAGGTAGAAGAGAGTTGACTTAGTATGTATTAATTATCCCTTTACTGTGTCATAGTGTGGAGTTTTACTATGAATGCTGGACAAGACTGTTTTTATTTTAATTTTACTTCACAGCATTTATTTATAGTCAGTCTTTTCTCTTTAAAATGTATACAAATTAGGTCCAACTTCTAAAAGTAAATATATTTAACAAAGAAATTCTAGGTGTTACGATATTAAAAGCAATGGACTATGAGAGAGGAAACAGGGGTTTGGTTGTCAAACAATGAATGTCGATTCAGTAACTGAACCTGTGACATTCAGTTTCACCACTCTCACCGATTAGACCCGTAGAACCGTTATAACTCCAGCCAGGAACACTCTATGGTACGTGGTATTCTACTCCTGGGGACGCCCCCCCGCAGCAGTAATGCATGGAATACACAGCACCAGGATAAATAACAAGCAGGGACCATTGCATATAAGACTCTCCAGGGTACTTGGATGCAGTGGGGTCAGAGCAGGTGGAGGCTGTGGGGGAGGGGGTCTTCAGTAATAGAATCAGTTACAGCAGCAAAGCTCACACGTGCGTACACACTGAGAGTGTGAAGGCATTTAAGGGGAACGCCAAGTCAGGGCACTGAGACGTGATGATTGTGATGGGCTAGCTGTCAGACACAGCACAGCATGACGCACAGTGTCCAGACATAATTAGTTAATTTAAAGCATGCTGGTAATGCATGCAATGATACAAATACATATTCAGTATGTCACTAAGCTGCACAGACTCTGTGGTTTGGCGGCCATGGTTACGGTTCAATTGAAATGTAACTACAATGGCCTCCAAATTCTATTTTAGACCATGGAAAAACTTGGTCTAACCTCAGCTGACTCATAATCACTCACACTGCAGTGATTGTCTAAACAGAACTTTTTCTTTTTTTGCCGAATTCCTTGGGATTCTGATTTCTGACATATCCAGTTTATATAGAGAATATATTGGTTTTCTTGGCTTACTTTGTAAGTATCTAATATGTTTTGCATCAAAAATGTGGACCTTTGTCCAGCCACTCACCATCGCTATAGATGTACTCCCTATGATGTTAAAGGTGGGGGTTAAAGGTGTGGTTTTACATTTTGGGAAATATGGTGAGTCCCTTGGCCAGTATTAGACAAGAAGATAATACCAATCTCATGTTTGTACGGTAAAAATAAAGCTAGAGCCAGTGGCTGATTAGCTTAGCATAACGAATGTAAATAGAGGCAAATTGCTAGCCTGCCTTGTCCATGAGTTAAAGTCATGCACAAAACCCATCGTACATTTATTTTTTTTTCAGGTTGAACAAATTAGACATAAGGTCTTAATAGACTCGCTTTGAATCTACTATAGGTGTATTTCGTTACCAGACGCAAGCTCTTTCTTCCCACAGTTTTTCCCATCTGTGTGCTAAGCTAAGCTAACCACCTACTGGCAGTAGCTTCATATTTACCGGTCAGGAACGAGAGAGGATCTTTTTATCTAATGCTCGCAAAAAACGTATTTTCCTAAAATGTCAGACTATTCTTTTGAGTGAAAGTTCCATGATTCAGTCTCATTTTATGCTAACGCTCAATTTTTATGAGCACTTTTTTTGTGGAATTTATCTTCGATCCAAACTACTCGTGTGCTCTTAGTTTAGCACTTCAATGAACTAATAGTATACGATTTAAACTGTACTTTGACGATGCTTCAGCATCATAAATATTAAATAATATATAAAATGGGGGAAAAAGACAGTTGTTAGAAAATGTTGGAGATCAACAGTGGACCTACACAGAGCCATGCCAGACCAGACTACTGTCTGCCTGCTGTGATGTGAACAAAGAGAGTATACATACAGATTTTTAGCATAGTAGTAAAACTTAAAATGGAATGATTTTTCGGGCACTGATTATTTTTTTGAAACAGTTTCCAGGCAAAGATTTGGACTGATGGGAAGATTGGCTCCTAGCAGGACATACAGGACAGCAGGACATTTTGCTAGGATGTACAAACAATTGCAAAGAGAGTTTCTAAGGCTGCTAAGTAACATTACCAGCTGGCCACCAGCTCCTCCTCCGTAACCCCCAACAGGTGGCGCTGTCTTTGATATCTGTAACGTCCAGTGTGTCATAGTGCTGACTCCTCTGTACATAATAGTGCCATACAAGTGCCAAAGTGACACCATAGAAGTGTTTCTGTAATGTCCTGCAGAGAACTTTGTCTTTACCACGCTGGAGCTCAGAGCAGATCCTCCAGCTGTATGTAGCCTTTCTGTGATATCCCTCCACTTACTTTCACCATATCATACAAAAAGTGTCCCAAAAACATATTGCCTATAAAGTATTGTATATGGGTCTAGAAAACCATATTATTTAGGGTGTAATAACTGTTAATATGTAGAACTTTTCTACTAGTGAAGGTATTGTCTACTTTAGATTAATCTCTCTTTCCATCAGTGGCAAAGCTGATAACTGTTTGTTGCTTTGGTCCAACTAAAAACAAAACTTTGCTTGAAACAAGTGGCACCAATGTTGAGCCTCCGCCTGACATTGTAAAGTAGATGAGGTTGACTGTAGAGAAATCAGCCGATCTTCACTGATAGCAGTGCCTGGATATTGAGCTCTACTCTGAGACTTCCTGATGTTGTGCCATATCAACCTGTGCAGTGTAATATTCAACACTTGCAAAGAAAAAGCCAACATATTCTAGGTCTGTCTAACGCGCTGGCCAGTGTGACGGCGCTCACTTGACCTTGTATTCACCTGCGGCGACAGGACTGTTTTGCCTTGTGATGAGAAAATAATTTTGGAGCATAAATGTTTTTTTACATCCTATTTTTCTCATTATTCTCTTTTGATGACCTTGCCTGGTGGTAACAGCAAGTTGACTTTTATAGCGGAATCTTTAGTGACAGAAGTATGGGCATATGAAGAGTTTACTGCCAAAATACGACATTTCTGGGCAAAAAAAGTCCTGAGCTTTATCATTCAAGAGACGTTTTAACATCAATGGAGAATTAACCTGTAAATAGTCCCATGATTTGTTTTTGTTGCGATCATTTATTTATTACGAATGGTCCATTTTTTTTAAATGACGGATGTTATTTTGGCAGCAAACTCTTCGTATGAAGACAAATAAACCTTTGGTTTGAGCCTTTAGGCAGCATGTTGCCTTTGATTAAAGTGAAACCACGTGCTAACCATGTTAGTGACGGTTTTCGAGTGATGCTTATGTTGTGGGTGATATTCAATGTGTGAATTTCATGGCTCTTTGAAAAGAAAAGGGCATTGAAATAAGAAAACATCACCTATATTTTCCAAGCATCACTAAAGATTTTTAGATATGCTGTTTTATGTTCTGTATATTTCTTGAAAAAGATTACATGATTGTATGTTTATTGTAAATACATTAAATATACTATTTTTGTTTTTAAAATGACATTTTCTTTTACCTCACAACTATGATGATTTCCTGCTGAAACTCATTGTCACTGAGAAGTATTCACCCACGGGACACCTACTGTACACTGTCAAACCAGCCAGAAATATTTTTCACTTGATAATGTTAACACGTCAAGGTGATAAGTTGTGTTAACCAGTTCTGCAGCCATAGAGTCATTGTGACTCTGAGAATCTTTTCAGGCACAGTGTCAATTACTATGCTTATTTTAAAGTGGCAATAGACAGAAGATAATGTTAATTACAGAATGTATGGCTGTAGAGTATTGATTCATATTTCTTCCAAATTTCTTGAGTTTATCCAAGAGCTGTTGAGGCATTGAGAAAAAGTGTGAGCCTCATGGCCATGCTAGAGAAAAAGTTAAGGTATTTCAAAAGTCAGTGGGATTCATCAACTGGGGACAATGGTTGTCTGTATAAAGTTTGATGGATCTCCATTTAATATCTTTTGAGATATTATAATGTTGACCAAAGTGGTGGACCAACCAACTTTGCCATCCCTAGAGCCATTCCATTGTGGCTAAAACCATGCAAGGCCCAGAAGCATTAGCAATGTTCAGTCAAATGATTATGAATATGCCTCCCTATATAAGTTGCATTCACGATTGGGGTTTGGGACCCTACAGGGTTGTGTGAGTGGAACAATCTTTTCAAATTTGCTTTAATCTTGACAAACATCCTTATTACTTTCTCATGACACGAAAAAGTATTTCAACCAAACAATCTATTAAGGAAACTAAAATGCAAATGTACATCTGCATACCGTGACATGGGGGTCATTCATTGTGCAATAATGATTTGGAGAAAATAAGAAATTCCATTTTTCTTTTTTCAACCATTTTTCGATGTAATGTGATTCGGTTTCCTGTATACCATGCCTGTGATAAAGGACTGTTTTCACTGGGCGAATGCTTGGTCAATTAGGGCGAAACGTTATTTCTTCCCCATCTAAACGCACTGACAGAAGAAGATAAATCCTGACATCAGTTCAATTGGAATGTGCTTGTGCTTTGCCATGATCAAATTCCCTGTCATCCAAGCCCTGTGGTTATCCACGGGCTTCCCTGCCGCTTTACGGCAGCCAGTGGAGATAATAACCGGGGTTATGGATTGACCGGTGGATCACCTTGTACCGCTGCTTTAAGGGAGCCATGTTCGGGGCCAGGGCTCAGCGTTGCTTGTATGCGAGAGCCGGGGCTGAGAGCTCTCCTGTTTCTCGAGTGCAGAGGGGTCTTGCCGGGGCCACGGTGCAGCGAAATGGAAAGCATGCCATTCCCTGTTCCGCTTGATGCCGAGTGACTGTGAGAGGTTGTGTCATGTTCCTTGGCTATTGACTCAATGACTTAGGACTTCACGTCGAAAGCCTGAACCCGTGCGGGCTCTCTGCGTGCTGACAGAGAAATGTGTCTTCCACTTGTCTTCACATTGACCTGAGGACACTGCTGAACTGACATGTCCGCATCCCCAAAGTCTCACCTCCTGGACCCAGGAGTAACCTTTCCACGACCTTGCCTGTCTTTCATGCTCTGTTAGGCGTGGCTCTCGCCTGCTATCTAAACAATTCTCTCATCTTGTTTTTTTTTCTTTTTCTGATATGGATTACCTGTCTGTGACAGTCAACCCATTCAGCTTCCACTACACGGATGACATGGCTTAGGATCCAGCCTTACGTGCTGCATATTATTCACTGTCACAGTGGGTTTGAGAGTCAAGGCACAGAGTAAGCACAGGCCATTAGCTGGTCCTGAAATGACAGCTCAAAGAGCCAAACAGTCATGGCTGCCTCCGTCTTCAGGTTCATCCTTAAGACAAAATCACCATATGCCCTTCATTTGTTGGACAAATGAGAATATCTGGACTTCTCTTGCTGCAAATAAATTATTATGTATTCCTCTTTACATTGTATGCAAAATGGTTATTCTGCATATTTGACTAATGGATGTCTTGTGACATGGCTCCGACAGCTGACCTGATTTATTGCAAGGTTCCCTGCATTGTTTAAAAAAAACAATCTGACTCAGTGACAACAGCCCAATTATGGCTTCCATGCAGAAAAGGTCCATATATACAAGATGTGAAATGCAAATCCATCTGCTAGCTGTCCTTGCTCTCTTCTAATCTAATAATGTGATCCATCATTTCAGCAGCAACGGATCTACACCACAGGCAGTGAAAATAATCCCACAGAGGATTAGTATGAAGATGTTTGCATATCTACATATACAGTCCTGAGAGGCTCTATTGGGAGAAATAAATACCAAATTATTTTCATAGTTTGTAATTCCTTTGCATTTTCTTGGAAAAATACTTTGCTGATTACATATTTCCAGAGTTATTGATTGTCAGTATCCTTCCAAACATGCATTTGACATCCATTACCAGTATAGATGCCAGGGAAGTAAGACACCATATTTGAGGCAGGGAGGAAACCTGTAAAACTCTGTGTTTCCTTTTAGCATTAGTGGCGCTGTTGGTTGAGGGATGGTCCTGTTGCAGAATTATCCATTACCCTGATGAGCCCGCGGCCCCTGAGCTACGACAGCACAGCCACAGGATGAGCGAGACAGGCGACTGCCACTATTTGTTCTGCTAAAGCATTCATCACACTAATTACCCATGGTGCCAAGCCGCTCCTGTCGCCCACTGAAGCTCTGGCTGCTCGTTTGGAGCCGAGGTGAGAAAGGGAAAACCTCAGATGAGTCCACACACGAGGCTGTCCTCTTTTTCCCCGGCTCTCCTGCACATAATTAACTCCAGCAACTTGACAAATTGGAATGATGAATCTGGCCTCTATGAATAGATACAAATACATGATCAATCAAAAACGCCGGGCAGTTTGCGCAGTCTGAGGACGTGTGCTGCTGTGAAGGACAAAATAAGTGTATTTGCCTTTGAATGACATTTGGGCCTGAAGTGAAAAAGTGAGAAGGATTGTTTGTGTCTGTTGAGTTGGTTGCAAAATCTCACCATTTCATCCTTTAATTAAACGCCAAAGTAAGACCGTTATATTCCATGCACATTGACAGTTTAAAGGAGTATGCAACCTAACTCTCATCCTCTTGGAAAACTATAACTATTTCCCAAGATAGATGCAAGGGGACAGACTCTTTGACTTGCAGTCCTTTATGCCACCTGACCTTGAGAAGCACAGAGAAAAACGTGTGTTTTCATGTCGTTCAGACAATCCCCCAACTGCCTGTGTCCCTCCTGGCCTTAACACAGCCGGCCCGTCTGAACAAATGTACTGAAGCATCCAGTACATCAAAACCTTCCAGCATCACCTCACACACCAACAGAACAGGGACAAGGATACCCCAAATCCTACTTTGTTTTACTTATGCTCTCCAACCAGGCCAAGACACTTGGGGAAATACAACATACAAGTACTGATGCTGCTTCTTTGGAAGGCAACAATAGTCCAACAAATCTACACTGCTATGTGTGTTAATCCAGATAATGAGTTCTGGTCTAAGTGAGGTCAAAGGTTAAATAGGGCTTTGTACAATTCTTAATGAAGGATCCCTGCACTCCGCCAGGATGACTCTACTTACATCTAGGAAGGCTGTCAGTGTGGGTTATCATTGGACAATGACCTGTAGCACAATGTGCGTCTCAGGCATGTAATCCTCCACATGGTGAACGGTGGTGCGAGTCAGAGGTCGGCAGTCTGGGGTTAATGAACGGTGAAAGTTGGTGCGATGGACACAGGTGAAGCAGTAGATGAGATGTGCCAATCTAACTGACAAGTTATTGTAGGAATCAGCTTTGATAAGCCTAAGAGATCATACCCTTGTGTTGCCTAAATAAGGACTTTTATGACATTTTATGACATTCTACAATCACTAAAACTGGTTACTGTTACCTCCATCCTCCAAAACCCTGGAGAAAAGGGTAATATCCGATCCATCTCAAATCTCCCTTTTCTATCAAAAATACTGGAAAGCGTAGTCTCCATCCAACTGAAAACCCACCTCAACTCCTATAACTTGTACTGTATGAGCCATTCCAATCCAACTTCCGTTCACAACACAGCACCGAAACAGCCCATCTCGAAACCTCCATCAACATCACAGATACTGCCCTAACCTGACTTATCTCACCAGGAGACCAAAGTTCTTCAACATCAACATCTGCATCTCCTTCTCCGCTACCCTGTCCCAAGGCGTCCCCCAAGGTACAGTGCTTGGGCCTCTCCTCTTTATCCTGTACCTTCTCCCCCTCAGTAACATCATATGCCACCATGGCCTCCACTTCCACTGCAACGCCGTCGAAGTCCAGCTATTTTTCGATGTACTGTGTAATTTTTTGCAAATGTTTGCAATACTACTCGATTTAGTTTTTTTGGACATACTTTAGTATGAGTTTTTTTTTCATATTGTGGACATTTGTATAGTATATCATTTTTTGGGTAAAGTTTTTGGGATATTATCACATACTATACTGTGAAGTTTTTTTTCTGTGATTTCTTCGACATAATAAACCAGTGTTTACTTTACTATGTTGTTCTTTTTGAAATGTCAACATACTGTACTATGAAGGTATTTTACATATTCAACACTTTATTATATCATTGCTATGCCTTTTTTCGACATACTATACTTGAACGTTTTTATCAGAAAATGTCGTTTTTTTTGTGCATATTTTCAACATACATACTATGATGACATTTTGTATATTTTTGAAATAGTATACTGTGTAATTTCTTCTGAAATGAATTCCATACTATGTTGTTTTTTGTGAACATTGTGACTTAAGATGATGTCTTATGTCTTTTTGCATATTCTTTACATACGTAAATATGTCATTTGTTAGCATTTTTTCTGGAAATTCTAACACTGAAACAAATACACCACAGAAGAATGCCTTTGAAACAGTCAAATTCATTTATTACAAGAACATATACAAAATATACAAATACAAATCCTAGGCTGAAAGGCAGAAACACCAGCAGCCCCAGCACCAGAGACCTCTCTCTTCTGCTGTTGGCACTGGAACTTTTAAGCACTTAATTTTCCATGTGTCCATCGTGCATCTCCTTGCAGCAATGCAGGACACCTGGGGGGTATACTGCGAAGCAGGATTTTCGCTTAGCCGGCTAAATTCAGGGAAAACTCCGGCTTTCCGGTCATCCGAAGCTGGTTCTCTTTTTAGCAGGCTAGATCTCCATGGTAACTTATGCTAAGCAGCTAACCTGGTCGGGACCAGGTTAGGTTGCAGGCTAAGAGCTCAACTCAGTGAAAGCACCGCCTGCTGACCAATCAGAGCTCAGTGTGCGGAGTTTAAAGCGATCAAGTCATATTACAGGAGAAAGGAAATACAGAAAAGCTGCCGTTGCAGGAAAGACGGCCGGCAAAAATCACCGACTGTGTGAACGTGAACATTAATAGAATATCACCTCCATCTTCAGAGCAATCTGACTATTATAACATTAGCGTTAAGAAAGCTTACTTAAATATCGGCCACAACATAAGTAACCGGATCAGAGTACATTAAGTACAGTCCGCGGCATATCACATCATAGTGTTTGTCATATATCTGAGTCAGCTGAGCCGTATCTGGCCGTGCAACACTCACAGTGTCACATACTGTATGCAGAAGTATTATTTTAAGCAACACATAAGTTGACGAAACACTCGAGACAAATGTAATTAAAGTCAGATCGTGTTTTAGATGGGGCAGTGATATCATAAACCTGTTAATGTACGCATTCAAACACTTGTTCTGTTACCAGCTGTATTCACCTTGCAGGTGCAGCTCTGTGGCTTTTATCCTGGATAAAGTGTTTAAGTCATGGATGTTTAAAGATTAACTTCTTCATTTTTGACTAGTATTAAAGTTCACTTTTCATTCAGGAAGTATGACGCTGCGCTGTCAGTGCGCTTCTCCATGTTTGTGATTGGTCGAATGCTCCAGATACCACCCCATTCATGTGAACGCGCACCTAACTAGATAGGACACGGCTGGTTTGAGCGATCCACTTGATAACCAGCGTCGTAGTACAGTTTAGCGAGAGCGCGTATGTTTTGGATTAAGCCAACCGGCTAACTCAAACATATCCAGGTTAGGTTGAACCAGCTTCGCAGTATAGGACCCAGGGCAGAGCTACCAACACGACATACTACGTTTTTTTTTACATATTTTCCCCATACTTTTCTATTCAATTTGTAAGCAATTTTTCGACATATTATACTGTGTCATTTTTGTATTAATATTAAATATATAATAATATTAATGTATGATATTGTATAGTATATTATCAACATGACGTTTGTGACGTTTCTGTGACGTTTTTGTCTGATATTTTCTATACTATATTATGTTGTTTTTTGGGGAATTTTCGACTGACTATTATATTTCATTTTTGACGTACTATCCTACGTCGTTTTACTTTACCATGACGTTTTTTTAAGAGATTATCAACATAATATGCGTCTTTTTTCTGAAATGTCTGACATACTATGCTCTGTTTTTTTCTCTCATATTTTCAACATACTACACTATGTTGTCTGTTTTCACAGAATCAAACCAACCTAAAGTCCTCAGTTTCGTATACAAAATGCCTGCAATTTTTGATTTCCTATTTTTTATTTAGCAATAATATTTATTAATTGAGTTGTACTAATAACCATTTTTCATTAATTTAACAATAGTTGTTTAATTAAGTTGAACTTACTATTTTGTATTAATTTATAATAGTTTTAATTGGGTACAACTTTTTTTTACAAGTTAATAATAACTATTGAATTAAGTTATACTTATCATTTCTATGTAATTCCTTTAGAACTTTTTTTGAAATAAGTTATTTTCTTGCTTATTTTCGACATTCTGTACTATGTGTTTTTTCTGAAATGTTCGACATGACGTATTTTATTATAATTTTCGACATTCGTGTCGTTTTCCATAATTTGAACATGCCGTGTATATTGTGTTTTAAAAATTTTATAGAAATACTATGTAGTTTTTTGGCATATTTTCGACATTAATACGATGTAGTCTTTTCTGAAAAAATCCATTTACTATACTGTAATTTCTTTGCACTTTTTCAACATACGTGTTTTTTTTTCTGAAAATGTCCACGTAGTCTGTCATTTATTCGCATTATCCCAAACTATAATGTTGTGTTTGTTTTACGTTAACGGGGCCAACAGGTCAGGGCGTGACATTCCTGGATGTGAACGCTCACTGACTCTTTGACAAACACCAGTAGGACATTGCAGAAGGATGTGAGAGAGAAGCTACAGTGTCGGCCTACTTTTAGATCACAAACACTAATCTCATTAGCATAATGAGCTTACACTACATATTGACTCTGCCAAGAGTGCTACTGCGTTTCCTAGAAGACAATAATCTATCTCAACACAATTCTAAAATACTCAATAATATTTGACCTCTGATGTATTTTTTCACTGAAGTATAGCTACAAAAGTACATTTTCAGGAAAGGGACATCACTTTTTGACTTGTGTGTGGGTCTTCATTTGGCATCTTCAACCACAGACTGTCATTATTGTTTTACCACTGTATACACTTGGTGGGTTTAACAGATACTGATATGGTGCCATTGGTTGGTTAGAGGGGGTAAAGAGTTTAGAAGAGAGCTGTACATGTACGATATTTGTTTGTGTGGCAGCTAGTCAGCCACTGTCTCCCACTGTGCCATAAACAGTTATATCCTGGTGGCTTTGCACACACAGTAGGCCTCTCCTGGCCATACTCTCTCTCAATTCATCTCCAATTGGCTAGCTTTCAGCTCCCCACATGTGATAAGTCTTAAAGGGCACCGGTTCACCAAAAACAAGAGGGGTTTATCATCTCTAAACTCCTAAATCTGTGATTAATGGTAACTGGACTTGTCGCTACATAGGGGAGAGTTCAGGGAATTAAACGTGGAGGAATGCATCATCCGTATCCAGCGTTGAAAACACTTTAGCCTTGACCTTCCACTGTTGATTGGTCTTGGACGTCAGCCGTTAACAGGAGGAGCAGAGCTTTTTTTGTGTGTGGGCAGTCAGTGGATGACTGCAAAGCTGGCCGTCTGGAAGAACGTGCCGCACACTCTGCCTCTGGACTCATGGAGCATGAGTCAACGCGGAAAGGGCCGTGCAGACATTTTCACATGGCGATGACTTGCTTCCAAAAGGCCTACATGAACATCAAGATGATTTAATCTCTTAATAGAACACAACATTTACAGGAATCATCCTTAGCAACCCTGGTGCAGAAACACATCAAGAGCTAAAAGTAGTGAGACACAGATGGCAAAACAACACTGTACAAATGGCATGCAAAAAGGTTATGAATGCCTATGTTCAACCATGCATACATGCATGGGCTTCATCTTTAAATGTAGACAGATGGGTTAAACTTTCTTTGTTTAAGAACTTGATATTGATTGAATCAGACTACTATTTAGATTTAACATTGAGGCATGGCAAAGAAAAACACTTGTTAGTCTAAAGGCCCTGACACACCTACCCGATTTTGGGAGTCAGAGGCCGTCAGAGGCAGTCAGGCATTCGCAGCGCCCTACTCAGGTTGTTGTGTCCCGCACCGTCGTTGCTTTACGGCACAATTTCACACCTCCCGCGGGAGGTCAGAAAAAGTCAGTACAAAGAAATCACTCTGATTGGCTGCTCAGCTTAGCGAGCATGAGAAGCGAAACGGAAGTGAGGGACCAAAACAAACGATTAAGAAGGCACACACAGACGGTTAATCTTTTTCATTTTCATCTCACCTGGGCGCAAGAGTTTCTTTTTTATGTTTACATCTTTTCGATCGACGAGAGTGAGTGAAAATGGAACCCAGACGCTATTTGTTGTTTGTTTATATCACGCAGCCTGTTCGTCTTCTCTCGGTGTATAGTCTGTCTTCCGGTTGTTGCCTCTCTTGAATGACGAATACACACTACCGCTGCCTGCTGGTAAGGACAGTTATTACCACTCGTCAACTGAAGTCTTTGTGGTGTGTTCGTAGGCGGGCGGCATAGGCGGGCGGCATAGGCGGGCGGTGTAGGCAGGCGGCGTAGGAAGGTGGCGTAGCCGACGCAAGCGACGTAAAAGTCGGGACGCCTTCGGTACGTGTTCTTTGGTCTCAGGTTGGTGTGTCGCGGCCTTAACGGCCCATCCACACAGCGGCGTGTGTTGACGCTTGGCGGTGGGCGTGTCTGAAGCTTGGGGATTTTTTGAGAGCATCGTGACCAACAACCAATCACATGAATATCCCGCCCCCGACATACAAAGCAATAGCAATGTTAAAACGAAGTAAACTGGATATAAAATCCCCAAACAGGCGAAAACCTACCAGTTTCACCCACTGTCTCTGCCACCTCCCTCCATGCCTTGCTCCTCCGGTTTGTATCCCGGTAGATGAACAGAGACTGATCATACAGCACCGGGTGATTCACTATCGCTTTAATGAATTTTCCCTCCATTTTTTGGAATATGAGGAAATGACCTGCGAAGTCTCTCCCAGCATACAAGCGGTTTGATTGGCTAGCGCTTGTACTGGCAGGTTTGCATAAACGGGATTTCATTGGCTGACGCCTCCATCGAGGCGTCAAAAGTTGAACATTGCTCAACTTTTACACCAGCTACTCCAGCAACGCTCCACGTCGCTTCCCAAAATGCAGTTCGGCTAAAAGTGACGTCACCCCATTCAAAGTTAATGGGCAGAAGCGTTGGAAGCTTCAACGCACGCCGCTGTGTGGACGGGCCGTAAAGGCCCTGACACACCAGGCCAATATCTGCCGTTTTCGTTAGTCAGACGACGAAGTGTGCCCTGTCGCCCAAACTCGGCGCCGGCAAGTTCTCTGGTGACTGCTTGGTGTGTCAGGGCCTTTAAAATTAATAAAAACATGCATTTATAACGTAAAAGTTTTGATAACATGCCTATACTGAAAACACCCTTACAATAACAGATGCATTCACCTTAATTATCAGACCTAAAAACAAATATATATTTCTCCTCTTCCAACTGACACTATACAAAATCAAGTATCTCCTCAAGCTATAAATCAAGTGTGTCATAAGGTGATTTCCTGTGTAATTTACTGATGACACTAGGTGGCATCAAATTACTGCATTTGGGATCTGCTGCACTCCTCCTGTGAGACCAATGAAGTGTGAGTTTAAGTATGTCCTCTCATTATATTTCAGTGTGACAGTGTGACAGACAATGGTCTGTCAATATCACTACAAATATTGAAGCAAATTATGTGAAGCACACACTCCTACCAGAACAGCTCAGGGGAAGCTAAGACTCACTCTACACTCGCCAATGTTTATCAACAGAAATCCAACCGGAGCCCCACACAGCTGATCCCAGACCAGCTTCTCCTCGCGTTATAGCCCCACCCCAAACAGAGGCGTCACCGAGTCACAGCCCGTGACGTGAGGACGCACCACTCTCCTCCTCCGTCCCGGAGCAAAGCATCATCAAAATCCTCATCCATCAGCTCCTCTCTGTCTCTCCCCTCCGCTGTCTTTTTAATGTAACTTCTGACTGATCGGGAGAGCACGGAGTGTCTGGAAAGCCTGGACTCCATCTCTGGTGAAGGATCTGCTCGCACGGTGTTCTGTTCAAAGTGGACACACAGGACCGAACAAGGATCAGACAGATTGTGTATTCTTTTTGGGATAACATTGCTTTACTCGATGGATTTTGGCTCAGTGTTTTTCGTCTGTATGTGTTAATCTCTGTGGATGTTATAGTGTATCATCTCGGTCTGAATTAAGCTTTCTTTTTGGATTTCCAACAGACCGACACTGTTTCTGGGTGACTGAAGATTTGTAAAGGCTACTTGTAAAGTCGCGCGCTTTAATTGTATCACCGTTATTCTATGAGCTTTTTTCACATTATTAAATTGTAACTTGTACTTTATTTTGTCAAACAATGCTGCAGTTTTCCTGAAGGTGCGTTAGTAATTAATGAGACCAAATAGTGCGGTTCATTTGTCGCTGAGAAAATAGGAAAGTTGGGCGCTCAAAGTTTCAGAGACTATCGACATGGCTATGGTAGCGTGGAGAAACACCGATGGCGTCGGGGACTCTCAGGGGACCCTCTCCTCCCCGGTGTCCCAGGTTGCTCCTCTGTCTCTGCCCGGGGAGCTTTCGGGACACATGAACCCGGCGTCTTCTCTGGAAATACCCCAGGCAGCAGAAGCACACCAGGGCGCACCGCCGCCCAATCCGTCCAGCACCACTACCACCAACAACAACAACACATCCTCTTCCTCTTCTTCCTCCTCGTCCATGGACAAACAGCAGAACCAGCAGATCGAATGCATCGTGTGTGGGGATAAATCCAGCGGGAAGCACTACGGACAGTTCACATGTGAAGGATGTAAGAGCTTCTTTAAACGCAGCGTCAGGAGGAACCTGTCATACACCTGCAGGGCCAACAGGAACTGTCCCGTGGACCAGCACCACCGTAACCAGTGCCAGTACTGTCGCCTCAAGAAATGCCTCAAAGTCGGCATGAGGAGAGAAGGTACGGCTGGCGTCCTCTTTATGTTGTTGTTGTTGTTGTTGTTGTTGTCAAATCGTATTATCCAGCAGTAAACGGTCCTGGACACTGTTATGGTTCAATAAATGCTCACAACGTATCGACTTAATTTTGTATGCGTTATTAATGTTATACATGTTCTGCATGATAAATGTAGTACCGAATGTACATAGCCTGATTTATTCCTGAACACAGCCGTTTGCCTTTGTCTAAACGCAGTGATTTTTTACAGATATGTTTCCGACCACTCCTATTGTAATTATATCAGCATATTTATCGTAGATATTCTTTACGCTACATAGCCTAGCACATTGTCCAGTGATATCGGAGAATGTTACAGCTAGCATCTGCTGCGTGTTCATTATTGTGCTATTCGACCGCGCTATGTCCGTCCAACATGGCCATTGTGTGACCCAAGCAGCGCGAGGCTGCTGTTTAAATTCTACACAAATGTTGCTACGTTTTGCTTAATTTTCGAGGTATTTGTGTTTATTTTTTAGCACAAGAGTGCTTTATATTGTTGGCAGATAATGTAGCATATTGATATACATGTGACTGTGAGTGTGACTGTGTGTGTGGTGCAATATTCATTATGTCTTACAGGCCCAATCTAGCCTATTGTAGCATGTGCCTGCTAATGCTTCCAAACTTAACAAAAGCAAATGTAAAAGTTAGAATAACTTGAACATTTGAATAAAAGTCGAATATAGTTTTCAGCACCAAAAATGACAGGGGGGAAATACACAGTTAGTGAAGGCTCCAGTGAAAAAATAAATAGGCTACAAGCAAAGTTACTTGCCAGAAACTAGCAAATATTAGTGGGCATGACTTATATTAGTAGTATATGCAACCGTTTTGGCTTTGAAGAAAAATAATAGAAGGTTTTTTCAGGACAGAGCTGAATTGTTTTCAGGAACTGTCTCAAACACTTATTCACGCCTATTTGTTAAGAGCTCATCTACGATAGCCTGTTGACCGTATAAATGAACTCTCATAACTAAGAAGCTAGTAGCATTTCTGTGTCTACATTTTGACATCTCGGTTGCTTTAAAAAAAATATCTACCGATAACTGTTTCTCTTTAAATGTATTATTTCTCGTTTTTATCGCCTTTAGCTTGATTTGACATTTCTGCTTTTTTTTGCAGCTGTGCAGAGAGGCAGACTTCCCACCCAGTCTTACCACGGCCAGTTTGCTCTGACAAACGGAGACCCTCTGCAGTGTCACTCCTATCTATCGGGATACATCTCTCTCCTGCTGCGGGCCGAGCCCTACCCGACCTCCAGGTTCGGCTCTCAGTGCCTGCAGAGCAACAACATCATGGGCATCGAGAACATCTGTGAGCTGGCGGCCAGGATGCTCTTCAGCGCCGTGGAGTGGGCCCGCAACATCCCTTTCTTCCCCGACCTGCAGGTGACGGACCAGGTCGCTTTGCTCCGCCTGACATGGAGCGAACTGTTCGTGCTGAACGCCGCCCAGTGCTCCATGCCCGTCCACGTCGCCCCGCTGCTGGCCGCCGCAGGACTCCACGCCTCCCCGATGTCTGCGGACCGGGTGGTTGCCTTCATGGACCACATCCGGGTCTTCCAGGAGCAGGTGGAGAAGCTCAAGGTGCTGCACGTGGACTCAGCAGAGTACAGCTGCATCAAGGCCATCGTGCTGTTCACAACAGGTAAACACTCTTTCTCTGAACACAACCATTCAAAGATGCAAAGCTTCCATCTTGAAAGTGTAGGCATAGCAGTGTTAATAACAGATACATATCCTGTCAAACAACTACCGGTAATTATGAACAAAAAAATGATGTTCGAGTTAATATAAGTAATACAGTTGGCTGCAGCATGCACTGAATTAAAATTAAAGATGGTTGGATAGTGACTATTTGGCCTTAAATACCAGCAACTATGTATAACTGTGTATGCAATGGGACACAATAGCTGATAAAAACACATCATTTCTTAAATAATATTTTCATAAAAATGTAATAAAGGCCAACAAATACAGGAAAGAGAAAACAATCTTGTTTCCTATTAATATTCTTGTCAACATAACACATATATATTTACCTCTTATTGACCTTGTAAAATGAACTATGAGCTCACAGTCTTTCGGTATTATGAAGGCAAGGCAAGGCAAGTTTTATTATATAGCACCTTACAACACAATGCAATTCAAAGTGCTTTACATCGTAAATAGTCCAGCAGAAACACATTTTAAACTGGCATTTAATAACCGTTATTAAAAAGCATTAAGTGGGTTTACAAACTGCATTAAATCTTGCAGTCTCGAAAAATATAAAACACTCATTATACAGAAGCCTCTGCATTTGAATAAAAACACGGCTGAAAATTCATTTTTCATAGCATTTAGTATTTTTGATAGAAGATGTATCAGTAAAGTTATTTTTCAAATATACTGTTTTGACCAGTTTTGATTTTTTTTAAATTAAATATATAAGCCTTTTATATAAAGTAATTAAAATGTATTTGTGGGCTTTACATTTATGCATACAATTATTTAAGAAATAATGCATTAAAACATTTAAATATATATATATATATATAAATCAAATAAATGCCATTGTTTAAAACACAAATTATTCAATTAGAAGCGCACAAAGATGTATTTATATTTGCTATATATTTACATTGTTACACTGGAGAAATAGATTATTTTTTGAAACAAGAGAAACTGGTTGGCACAGCAAAAAGCGTAATATATATTTCATAGCCTTTTAATAACAGATGTTTGATGGCTGGATTGTGAGCAGCATCAAAAGGATGAGTTGCCACTGACTAAAAAATACAGAAAGGTCTCCTGTGTACTGGGTCTATTTTAGTCCCCATGAGCACATCTGAACAACACGTGTATTCAAACTGGGACATAGAAACCATTCTTTAACGCTGGCTGCTGTCATCCGGCCTGCAGCGATACAGTACAAACAGAGGCTTCTGCTGAGTGTAGAACACACACACACACTCAGTCTGTACAACTCTTATACGGTTACAATCATACTGTTACCTTATCTCTTGATCTGAACATCGTTTTCTAGATTTAATGGGAGTGAAATGACGGGAAGTACATGAGAATTTATTTTCTTCAAGCTATTGTGTTTTTAAAAATGCAATTTTATAGATCTCACTTATTTGCATATGAACCTGCTTCACTTTTCTGTTACTATCTCACACAGACTTACTCAGATCTACCTTTGAAAAAGAACACACATGCTCAGTAGTCTGCAATTGTGATGAACTAAATAGTAATAACTTACAAGAGCAAAACCGATATTGTTTTTAGTTTCTATAGATTTGTTGCCTTATGGTAACGCTACATACAAAAATGGATGTGTTCTATCTTCCCTATTTTGCTCTATGTTGTAGTCACTCTTTATTTGTATAGTAAGGGAGGTACCTGCAGCATGAAACCATTCCTCACCATGCTTGTGATCATTTCGATGCCTGGTTCAACCTCTGGTCTTGACCTCTTCTTCTCCTTCCTGGTTTTTTGTCCCATTTTCCTTCTCTCCGTCTGTAGATGCTTGTGGTCTGTCGGATGTGGGGCATGTGGAGGGTCTTCAGGAGAAATCCCAGTGTGCTTTAGAGGAGTACGTGAGGAGCCAGTACCCCAACCAGCCTAGCAGGTTTGGGAAGCTGCTGCTCCGCTTGCCGTCCCTCCGCACCGTCTCTTCTTCTGTCATAGAGCAGCTTTTCTTCGTGCGACTGGTGGGGAAAACACCCATAGAAACTCTGATAAGGGACATGCTGCTGACCGGGAGCAGCTTCAACTGGCCTTACATGCCTATTCAATAGAAGGAACAGGCCACGGCGCTGCTTCTAAGGTCAAATAAAAGTCCCACACCTCAAATCGAGTCATGTCAGTACGCCGTAAAATCTCTGTTTCTTCGGAACAAGGAAAAAACACTGCCAGTGCTCTGAGATAATTATAGACATTTCCAATGTAAAAATAAGATCTCAATTCATGATATTCTCACGCCACCTGCAATACCAGAGGAGTTATCCGCCTTACGCTGCATTGTGTCATCATGTTTCTAGAAAAATGTTCCTGAAATAAATTCACCCACCTTACCGACGTTTTGCCCACTGGCAGATTTTTTTGTACTAGTTCGGGGGAAAACGATATTTGACGAAATGAAATGACTGCTAATGACAGACTTTTTTTTTGCTGTGTGGTGACATCTCACCGTCTTTGGTTTTTGGGATAACAATCAATATTTATTGGACCCTGTGTGTATATTTATCGTGCTTATAAATTATGTTTTGGTTCCTTTTTTAAATGTTTTCCGTATTTTTTTGCCCTGGCAATTGAGAAAACTGCAGGGATTGTCTCGTGTCGATCTGTTGTGTTTTTATTGTTTTTTGTTTCATACCTTCCAGACATGGCACTTTTAAAATAAAGGAACATTTTTAGAAAGATTTAATGCAGGTGTTTGGAACCCAACATCATCTGACTTTAACTATTGGCTCAATTGTGTACAGACCGAATAGTGAGATTAATGCTCCGTTTGCATTTTGGACACACGCAGAATGGAAAGGACAAGAGCAAAACAATATATTTGGATAATGCACTTCCCACGATCAGTGTTAGGTTGCTCCAAGTAATGTAATATCATTACGTCCTCACATTAGTATTTCCATTAAAAAAAAATCCACAGTACTTAACCTCTACGTTTTTTTTACCTTTGAAGATCAATATTTTTAAGTTCTCCTTTGAATGATCACATACTCGACAACGTCACATTTCTCATCAAAGTAGTAAATAGTGACACTCAGAGAAATAGAACTCTTCTGTTATTTCTCACACTGAAAGATGATGACATGTGGCAAAATAGATAAAGGGAAGGAATATTAGATAGCTGTACAATATTCAGTTTTTTCTTATTTAGCGGGGTTAAAAGGGGGTTATAATCCTATTCTTTTGACTGGTAACTTGTTACAGGGAAAGTCATGTTATTACTATAATGGATTAATGATTAATGCATTACAAAACCTTCATTTATTTCTTTTACACTGACTGTCTCCAAGAGATTTTAAAAGCACTGGGCCCAATGTATTCTGTAACTACAGTCTCCTATTGAACACAGACTTCCAGTGCAAGTACAAATTGTATTTCAATATAATTTCCATGCATTTATGAGCCCAGGCCGCTTAAATGGCACAATAGACCACTGCAGGGTATTGCTGAACTGAAAGAGTGTGTGTGCGCATGTGCGTGTGTGTGTGTGTGTGTGTGTGTGTGTGTGATTGTATTTGTGTTTACTTCTTTTTGACAACCACTCTGATGTACTGTGAAAGCATATTGGTACCATATTAAATTATAACTCAAGATTTATAAATAAAGTGTATTTGGTTTATTTTGACATTTTAATTCTATGCTGTTTATGTCTGCAACCACTTTAAAGAGAGGACAACATATGTGTATAACCTGTGAGTGTGTTAGCATGTACACAAGGTTGTGTACTGGAATTGGTAACACATGAATGCTGAATTTAGTTCCTGATGCTAATATTGTCACTAATTAGACATTTGATATCAATGACAAGCCTCATGCGGGTGCCAACATAGATTTAACTACATGCCTTATTTGAACAATTCTGCAGGAAACATTTAGCTTTTCTCCAGCATTTATGTTACACTGGGTTTCACCCTGCATCTGAAACATATTTAAAATACAGAAAAAACGCACATCACCCAAACTATTAAGCCCTGAGATGTATCATTTAGTTCAAAAGCATGCTTATTAGACAAAGTTAATTATTTGCACATTAATCACTATTTAAAATGTCTTTATCATAATGAAACAACCATCAAAACATTTGGAAAAACACAAACAGTGATTAAACTATTAGCGTAATACTTTCAGTTAATACTACTTGTAATAGCTTGATGCTAACTTACCACATCTTAACAAACGTGCTTCTTGTGATTAGTGATTGTATGAATTCACAAAGGTGGTTAAAATCTGCATCAGACAGGAGAGCTGAATGAAACATGGAATTATAATCCACGTCTGTGTTGCCAGATTGAGGAGGACATAGAGGATTAAAGCAGCTTCTTTGCTTCTTAGTGGACAGAGAGCTAATGAGGGGCCCCTGAGTGCTCTGTCACAACAGTTTACCCTGAGGAGGATGGAGCTGGGCGCTCCACGGCCCCTGGGTGTTCTGGGCCAAAGGGCCAACATAAAACAATGGAGCATTTTCCCACACACGTACACGTCCAAAAGAAGAAAATGCCAAGAAGTAGCCTACAGGGTACAAAGGAGAAGGAACGTCAGTTGAGCTCGGGCTGCAGGGAAATAGCAGCACTGTTATTCCAATGGATTTCCATTTGCTTCCGTATTTACGTCATTTTACAAAAAATTGATCCCGGTCATAAATAAGGGAGAGCCGCGGCTCTGCTGTTTTTTGGAAACTGAAGCTGGAGCAGTCGCCGCGCAGCATGGTTTGGACTCAGCCAATCAGCTTTCGGCATTGAAAGCGTGTAGCCAATCTGATCGCTCTTAACACGTGACATTTCTAAAATAAACATTTATCATGTCAAGTGAGGACTTGCTATTGAACCAGGCTAAGGCCCACATATCACAATGATAACAGATGTTCAACAATATAATATACGTTGTGCAAACATTTGATAACAATAATATTTATCCCACCCAAATGGTGTTGTTCTTTTGGTGGTGATCAAATATTATTATATTGATGTGCTAATGTTCTTGAGTACAACACTCTAATGTTTATGTATACTAATTTAAAACCTTTTCTGTGATATTGACGCTTCTGAAACATTTTTAAAAACTGGAAACTGGTGTTAAAACCAAGTAGCCTAAAATGTATTTTTAGAAAACTAGTTTCCTGAAGAGTAATGGTTTATGATTTAACACTGTATTATTTCTGACGCAAAATCTATATATAGTTTGTGTTTTTGTACTATTACATGTCTTAAGCTCCTATTGCCTATTGATATGCCTAACGGGGAACACATTGGAGTCACTATCTCACCATTTTTTAAGTTTTAGCTTTTACAAAAACATTGTAAAATCAAATGTTACATTCAGTTTAATTATTAAAATTACATGTGAATGTTAATACATACATATTGTTTATTTTCTGCGCCGTGGCTGCCCTCCTGCAGTTTATCTGTGATGCTGACTGCCGCGTTGGAGCCGTTTCAATGGCACGCTTTAAACCAATAATTACCACTCCAAAATCTAAAATGATGCCAAACTCGTTCACAATCCTCCACAAATTCTAATTTAAACACCATTAATTTCTTAGATTGTTTCGTTAATAAAATGTTACAGTAATACATTGCAGATTTATCAAAAGAAGAGGTTTGAGACAAATTGGGCAACGAAGTGAAAAAGGGCAAATCAGATTGACTCTCTAATATCTGTCCGAAAACACACACAGTCAAACTTAATTTTGTTCCGTTACACAGCCTCATGAAAGTCAACCAAATCAAATGTTATTTCTCTCGTGTCCCCGTTGCTGTTTAAAATGTGTTTCACTGGTTTGGCGCATTTAATCAATATCTCCCGGTAAATTGGATTCATGTGGGAAACCTATTCAAACAAGAAAGCGCTCGCAATAATTTTATATAGACACAAACAATTATGGTAAATGTTGTTACTGAAATATTAAGTTCGGCTACTTTATAATAGTGTTCTGCATAGGTATATTATTATAGCCAATGGGCTACATTTTTACATTTCAAACACTAATTGTATAACCGATTTGAGTTTATAATTTGTAACTCAATACACTGCTTTATTTCACCCCAAATTTCAGTGGCATCATACACAGTTTCAGCTCCGATAGGCCTATATTAGACCGCTTCACCAGCTCGGTGGCCATACGTGTATCAAAAAAGCCAGGAGTTCAACATTTCCTCAAATCTAAATGTAATGTGTTCTCAAGTTTCTGTTGTGAACAGCAGGTCTAGATACGTAGAATGATAATGTTTTCAAAAGGAAACACATTAGCCTACATTTTCATTGAAAATAAAAAAAAGATATAAACGGCTAACAGTTGTACTGTTCTGATCAATAATATTTGTATTGCTACAGTTTTACTGTTAACGACACCTTGACAAATGTATGATAATAAAAAACGAGTTGAAGTTTCAAATTAGGCTAAGCAGAATTACAAGTCAATACAAAAAGTCAACAAATTACCGCAGGGTGTGTGAGGCGGGTCGACAGAAAAACTGCCTAAACTTAGGATAGTAGCCTATCTGAATAAAAAACGTGATAGGCCTATTCAATATAGGCTACAGCAGAATTATATTTGAATATCAAACAGCTCATTAATAGCCTACCCAGTTTTTAATTGTATGAATACAATCCCGCGTTTCACATTCATTTACCGAATAATTTATGTAGGCTACTTCCGGTATTGATTTATTCCTTTGCGATGTATTCTGATAAAGGCATTGGTAAATCACCCCAGTCCTGGACGTTGTCCTCTTCATACAATGTCTGTACAAACTGTACAGTGGCTTAACATAACGCTTTTAATCAGATTTATATTAGCCTAAATCTGTGAGAAACAAGTTATTCGAGGTTTTTAGCAAGACATATAAAACAACCGCCTTTAATGATATAAATCGATCCAAGTTCACGTGTTGTCCTCATGTGGACTGCCTCGATTTATACGTGGCGTTATTGTGTAGTTTCAGGAGAATAGAAAAACACTTTCATGGCTGAAATGAAGCTCCATCTGTCTGAAGCTGGCATTAAACGGACCTGCAGGCTGAAACATCTGAGAAGTAATTCCACATTTTGTGTGGTAGGCCTACGCCTGTTCAAAAGCAACAATCTGTGCGACACGTTTAACATGGCAAAGATCAAAGGAAAACATTCTTTAATGTTTTAAGGGACAAATAACTTCACTGACAATACTAAATACATTTTTGTCATTGATTTAAATGGTGGAAACTCGTTATATTGGGGGAAAGGCGGAGACATTTCCACTAAAGTTGAACCATAATTGTGACATTATCTTTCTATGTATAAATCTATCTGTGTCTGAATCTGAGCTGCTGGGAAAAGAGAACAGGCTCTTTTATTCTTCTTTTATTTCTGCTCCTTGTCCCCAAATTGCCCTTTTAATCCTGTTCCATGTGTAAGACTGATATCTCGCCACTCTGGCTCCCTGCTCTGATATCTTCAGGCTGACGGTGTGAATTAAGGGGTTCCCCTGGCTCCTTCCACTGACCTCTGACCCAGGGCTGCCCTTTTCCCGACACAGGCTCAAGAGAAGGGGGGATATGATAGTGGTTAGAGATGCTGACGGAGGATGAGCTGCAGCAGCATCCAGCCTCTAAACTGAGATACAGTCAGCATGAGCATTGATCTAAAATGCAGTTGTCTTCTCTTCTCGTGAGCGATGCACATTTACACTTCATGCCACGCCTCAGAGACTCCATCGGATGCTCATAAACAAATTCTTAAAAGCATTGCATGTGGGAGGAAGGCTGTCTGTCGAGGAGCCCCTTTTTTAAAAAAAAAGAAAAAATGTCAGCCACCAAGGAGCGAGAAAAAGAAAAAAACACACACGCACCAATCAACTCAAGGACTGTACAAAGAGCGGTCTGTCGTTGCTAAGAGACAGATGCAGAGCAACCTCCACGAGAAACCTGACCATGACCCTTCCTCCTCCTCCCGAGCAGTCTTTCCCTCTCCTACCCAATTACTACTGCACATTAAAGCCCATACCTCTGTCACAATAAAGCTGAGAGGGGGGTGGGGTTTGTGAAGCTGTACAGAACATTTAAGATTATTCCTTAAAGCAAAACCTTTTTATTCCACACACCAGAATGAATTTAGAAGTGTTAGTGTTTTTACCCAGGCTGGTGTATGGGCGGAGTCAGGGCGGGATAAGAAGAGAGAGGGTGGGGGGTGGGCTAGTGAGGTTGTCAGGCGAATGAGAAGATGGAGATTTGACAGAGAGGTGGCGGAGAGTTCGGGTTAGACGAGGCCTGTCGATTAGTGCGTTTGCGGCTGACAGGTGGAATCCCAGGGGCACGTCTGTCACTGCCACTGCTGCCAGGCCGGCCCAGCACCAACACAGGAGACACCCATGGGCGGGAACATGCTCCTCACCGAGGAACCTCATTGGCCCAGGCCTGAAGCCCCCGCCTCCCAGTCGGAGCCTAGATTAAAGCTTTATTGTGCACAGAAAGCAGGGTGAAAATCGTGTTAATCCCCCACTAATACATTGCTATCAGTGATCTGTTTTTACAACCCCATCTAAACATCTTCCTGGAACGGGTTTTAATCTGACCAAAGGCACAATAGATTTTTTTTGGGAGCCATGTGAAATTGTATTTTTTGTTGTTGTTTTCTTTTAATGTTGGTTGCACAAGTGCATGTGACTCTGAAACACACAGTGCCAAACGGGCCTCTGCTGTTGCTAAGATTCATCAAGATGCAAATCTTGCTTTACTGAAAAGGCCACTGGGGCAAAAGGAAAAATCATACTGGGATGAAGAAAAAATAATGACAAGAGTTCAATCGGATATTATGGTAAAGTCAGAGGAGAGCAGAGACAAAAGTAGGCCACTGTAAAGTCTCAGCGGATCGAGTTAATATCAAATAAAGCGTCAGTCGCTCAGAACCTTCCAGATACTGCCGGATGTCAGCGTGTGATTTAAGGACATTTCAGGTGATTTCCTGTCACTTCCTGTCATGTCGCTGATTGGTTCAAAATGTAACTACCTCCACATCGAATACAGGTGCCTGCAGTATCAGAGTCACTGCTTTGGTTTTCTTCTATTGGTAGAAAGTGGGCAGGTATTATACCATAGTCACATTTAGGCAGTAGTTTACTTCAGAAAATCAATCTTATGGTATTTCATATATGGTACAATTAAGAATGAAATATTGTACTTTTTACTCTTCTACATTTATCTGAAAGATATTACTAGTTGCATTTTCAAAGTGGATTTTGAATAACAAAAATGTATGATAAACTTATAAGACACATGCACAATGATAACGTTCTAGAATAATAAAAAGCTAAAACTATTAGATTACCATCTTTCTGCGGTGTGACAAAACAACCAAATACTTCTGGACATGTTTCATGTCTAGTTGTTAGTAGTAGAGCTACAGCCCTTGAAAAAATTAAGCGACCACTCCAAATGATTCTTAAATCTCAATCTCTAGATGTATGGCAGCCACTCCATTCCAGTGTCTGTCGAATTCCAACACAGAGAAAAGTTGTCAGTAGTTTATAGAATACAATTAAAAACATTGATTTACTCAAACACATAGAAATAGTCAAAACCAGAGAAACTGATAATTTTATGTTTACTTAATGTTTTCCAGAGCTGTACATTTTCTTATGGTTTCATAACAATGTTTGAGGGCTAAAGAAGTAAATATAATAAACATTTCTGAAAAAAAAGATTAGAGAAAAGTAATAAAAAACTACATTGGGTAACAGAACTGTTTTTTCTGATGGCCCCGCAGTACCCTTGCAGGGTCATTTTACATTACAGACTGGAGATGGCTTGAAGAAAGGATCTGTGATGTAATATCCTATGCATGAACCTAGAAACCAAGTTATATTGAACATTAGGGGGAAATAAGCTAGTTAGCAAAGCAAGTTAAGTTAGTTTTACCTAATAAACTGGCAACAAGTTGGCAGGCTCTTCTGCACAAGGTTCTTAATGATTTAAATGATGTGAATGAAAAAATAAAAGCTTGTCATTTATTCATTGACCCCTTAAAGTTTGAATTACTTTGTTCTTCATATATCTTTCTTCCTTTTTTATTTTTACATTTTTTTTTAGTACATATGATGTCAGACAGAAGTCAGTTTAGATTTCAGATATCTAGGGGGAGACTCAGACAAGAAATCCCAAATAAACATGTAATTGCCCACGAGCAGTGATGCATGTAGACGTTTGCGGGCAGTGACATGCGATAACATCGCACAAAGTGGGCCCACGTGTGATATCACAGAGAATTTCTGGAGTAAACTTGTCTCCCGTGTTTGTTGTTGCCTATCGTGTAGCATGGTTCCAAACAAAGACGAAAAGACGTTGACTTCCTTTCAGCACTTCTTAATCATCTATGATCACTCATGGGTCACAGGAATATTGTCTGTGTGCTGTGACCTTTGACCCCCTGATCTCCTGACTGCGGCTGCTTGGTAATCTTGCTGATGTAGGAAACTGGATGGCGGTAGATCAGAGGAACGCCAAAATTCCTAAAGTTGAGCTTGTTTTAATTCAAAAGGTGTCACTTTCGTTTTCCTCTCTCTTAGTTTAAGGACTTTAAATGGCGACGGTCCTCAGACATGTGGGGGCTGGTGTGGTGGGGATTGGGGCCCCGGGCGTAAGAGGCCCGCACGCATCAAGCTGATAATGGGCTGATCTGAAAGCAGTTGGTATGTGGTGCATACTGTATGGCCAGCCTACACTGCAGAAACCATGAATGTTCTAGGGTTGCCCCTTCCTAGTTGAGTCAACCAATTGGTCTTTTGGGTCTAGACTAAGAGTTCTTTAGTCCATTAGTTGCTTGTTTTCGTTTCTTTTCATGCTGAATTATTTATTTCTAAGAAACATATGAGCACATCTCTGGTAAAACAGCATTTGCTTGATACTTTGTAGTGAACCTTAGTTGTAAATGTCCGTCTATTAAATAAAGTAATGGCTACATTTAAGTCGTTACGTATAGGCGACTAAGAATTTCTTTAGTCGAGGACAGGCTTTTGATTTTGTAAAACTTTAATACGTTTGTGAAAGTAAGCTGCAGCACCCTTAGATGACTTAGGCGCGTTTCCACTGCAGCGGGTAGCTCGCTTTAAGCGTGCCGAGCCGTGCGGGGCACGTTTTTGGTTGCGTTTGCACTTGGCCTAGTACAGGCTAGCGGGTCCTAATTCACAGTTTTTCTGGCCCCATAAAATCGTGGTTCTAGGGCCAGGAACAACCAGGCTGAGTCGGGCTGAGTATGCTAAACTAGAGAGAGAATCGCTGCCACTCTTAGAAGGGGGGTAGACGTTAGACTGTTTATTGTTTTTATTGTCTTTCTTTTCATTTGTATTGACTGCGCCCTTGGCTTTAAGCCTGGAAACGACAGTGGGAAATGATTTATTAAAAGACAATAGTGATGACATGTGTTTGTGTGACTTAAACGAGCAGCGGAGGTTGCTATCGTTGATGTTAAGTCCATTTCCCTCATGGCGCGAACTTGAGGAAGACGTTCTGACATCACTTGAGGCGGCGGGAAGATGGGGGCATGGTTGCACCCCGGAAACACATGAGAATCTAACACTGGAACGTGCTCTGGAGCTGGAGAACAGGGAACTTCCAGCTCCTTTATTGAGGAGAGGAGGCTGTCAGGCCGCCCTCTTCTTCTTCCTCGTCTGGTGGCTGAAAGTCTGGGCTGGCTGCGCCTGAGCGGCTGCTGCCGGAACCGGAGACTTTCTTGGCCAGCTCGTCCTGGCCTCGTGTCTTCTTCGAAGCTAGAGCAGAGCCAAATATGCCCTCGGGAACAATAGGCATGTCCAAGACGTCCTCTTTTTCCCGGTCTGGAAGGTTCGTCAGGGTAAGCCACTTGGCTCTCTCCTGTAACACCATCATTCTCAGTGCTTTGCCCGTGGCTTGGACTGCACAGCGCTGCACACGGAGGCAAATGTCCGTGATCGCTGCGATTTCGTCCCACACGGCAGGCTCAGGTTTGATCGTCATGTCCTTGCAGAGCTCCGCCTGGTAGGTGGTCAGCAGCGAGGAGACGTTGAGAGCCCTGTCGGACAAAGCTGCGGCTTTATAGGCTCGTTCGGTCATTGCTGACTGGAAGCGGTCTGCCTTTGCCGGTAGCGTGGGGTTCCTGCTCAGTGCCGAAACCAGCCGCGGTTGGAGGTGGGCTGCCACCAGCGGCTCCATGGGCGGCATGCAGAGCAGGCCGAGCTTCTCCATGTCGACACAGTCCAAAGAGGAGGCACCCTGGATTGGGGCCTTATTGCTGAAAGGGCGGTCTCTCCACGAGACCGACATCTCGTCCAGCATCTCTGGAAAGACTGGGAGAAGCTGCTTCCTCATCCTCGCTGCTTGGGGCAAGTTCTTCCCCTCATAGCGAGATCTTTAGGTCTCCTTGGCCACTTCAGGGCAGGGGATGTCCAGCCTGGACGCAGCGCGTTGGCACACGGTCTGCAAGTCCATACTGAGGCAGGGCAAAGCTGGTGTGCTTTCGCCCGGGGGAGCGCACCTCGCCTCCGGCTTGGCAGCCTGGGCAGATGAAACGAAGATGTCATCTTCGTGCTCATCCGAGTCGGATAAGAGGAACCCAGAGGCATCCTCTTCATCCTCCTCCATATAATCCAGCTGTAGGACATCCTTTGCGGGAGGAACCATGGTAAGGTCCAGTTGGGAGCCCCAGCTTGACACAGCGCGGGGCTCCGCTCTCGCGGCTCTTGCCGCCACCGGGCCCCAGCCTGACACGGCGCGGGGCTCCGATTCCGCGGCAACGGCCGTTGTTGAGCCCCAGCCTGGCACAGCGCGGGGCTCAATCTCCGTGGCGGTCGCCACCATGTCCCGATTGCCGGCCGGCAAATCAACGAACATGAAGGGGTCCCGTCCCGACAGGCTAGCTTGGCGTGCTAGCCGTCAGAGGAGGCTCTTGATGGTGAAGCGGGCACAATGCCACATCAAACCTTACCGTTATTTCGAAAGAAAAAACGGCGGGGCAGATTACAATATTAACTGGTGTGTTAATATTTGTTCAATTCTTCTGCAAAGCAAAAAAGTAACTGGCAAGCGCCTGTCAACCGAATGTTAGCTTGGGTTCAGTCTGTGGACCGTTAAGCTAGCCCGGCTACTGATATTCGAGATGTGCTCTGAAGCGAGAAGAGGTGTTTGAAAGCGTAGCGCAAGCTACTTAAAGGGTGGGTGGATTCCCTGACGTAGACGTCAAGATCACCAGCCAATCAGGATTGGCGTAATGAGATTGATGCTTCTGTTTGCATACGCGTTGAGGTGCATCCCATAGTGAGACATCGAACGGAGTGTTATGAATGAGAACTACCCCAGTTCCTAAACTGTAATGGAAGTGCAGCATTAAAGTGAGCCGGGCCTAATAAGGCCTAACCAAACCGAGCGAGGCCTGCAGTGGAAACGCGCCATGCTTAATTAACAACACAAGAATTGAAACAAAAAAAGTAATACAAAATCACACTATTGAATCTGACTTAATTAGAGATTCTCCTGAACATGTATCATAAAGGAGTCCAACTGGTCTTTGTGCTTCTGTTTCATATTACTCAAGGAGGTCAAGGCTCGTTCCTCAAATTACAGGAGGCCATTCACAGCCCTTCATGTCCTGCAGAGGATAACAGCAATACTTTGGTTAAGGCAAAGTTCCTGTTTTCATCATCATTTCACGATGTCTGAAACCTATCTTCAGGTTGGAGAATATCTCAGTATCGGATTGTAAGGACAGGGTCTGTAAAAAAGTGACAAAACACATCAATATGTTTTTATTCAGGCATCTCCAGGAACAACAGTTACTTTTCAAACTTATTGTGCATTCCATTACTTAAACTATTATAGTAATTAGTATGCCTGAAACAAATCTAGCATGTGTTCCAAAAGTTCCAAGATGTCCTAATATGTACCCACAATCATTTGTGCAGGGATTATATGATCAAAAGGGTACATTTTATGAACAAGTCATAGGTAACCATTGTAACATACTGCATGCAACAGTACATACTAAAAACTATAAATAAAATGTATGCGATTTGGAATGCAGAAATCGTATCTTTTTAAAATGTAAGGAGCTCTTGCATATATACACAAGTTGGAATTTCTGCACTACATTGAAAAAGATACAAAAAGGCCAACACTGTCTAAATGATACTCTTTTATACTTTAAATCTAAAGTTGGGACCTGAAATAGAGAGAAGTGTCTTCAATAGTGACCATGTTGATATCTGTAAGCTAAATAGAGAGAGTATGGCGGACACAAATATATCTGCTGCAGCTTTTTAAACACCTCTAGAGGGAAATTAAATGGTCACTTTAGATAGGCAGATCGGTCAGAAAAAAATAAGTCTCCATGTGTCTTATGAGCAGCAATTTAGTTTACATCCATAAGATTGGCTTTGTAGAGCTTATTTTGAGTGTTGTCTGCAGGGAAACTTTAACTACAGCATTATATAAAACAAATACAATTTATTATTTTACATTTTAAAAAGTGGAAAAGCCAGTTGAGGTCAGGATTATTACAGTGTGGGTCCATGTTCCACTTTTCAACTCGAAGTAACAGCTTCCTTCCAGTGTTTCATTCAAATGCAATTACATACGTAATATGTTCAGCAGCCCCACTTTTAAGTCCATGACCTGAAACAAATGGAGGAAGTGAATCTTAATCCAAAAAGTAACATCAGTTTTGCATTTGGTTGCGTGCAAAGAGTGTCTCCATTTAGGCTTGTTGTTTAAGGGTAGGCTGTAATCTATTATATAATGTAACGGAGTAAGTGAAATGGGCTGCGCCTATATTTGGTAGCTTGCAAGATTTGTTTTTCCTCTAACAGAATTGTTTGTGCTCTTTAACATTTGTAATATACATTAAGTTAAAATAAAAATATTTCTTACATACAATACTGTTAAATTAACCCTTACATTTTGGATTTACATCAGATATAATGGTGAGATATAAATATCACAATGGTCATGCTTTTAAATAAAGGCAAAATATGCGTAATTTTTTATAAAGAAAATACTGCCTCAGATCTGTTTTAGATATGCGTCAGAAATATATGAATTCCTAAAAAATCTGCAGCGACTAAACGATATAAAAATCTTAGCCTACAGCTCACCGGGACATTCATACTTGTGGTACTAATATCCAGGACACACACTATACTTCAATATACTATACAAAATGGCACACTGACACACTGCACATGCCATACATATCACACCTAGAGGACAGGAAACACAGACATGTCATTTATTACTGACAGATAAGTGCCTTTGCACCTCTGGCCATACTGATGTTTATTTCAAATAAACACAAACTGAGTGCTGCTGCACTTCCTGTGTACCAGAGGCTGTTTGCTGGGAAACATTGTGTGTATTCGTTTAACTGATTTAACTCCAGTATCTGGATGAAAGTAATGGCTACTTGAGGGGACATATTTATTGTAATTAACCTCTAGGTCTATAAAATGTCAGAATAATGATAAATAGATAATTCAAAGCTCATTACCTTCTCAATCCCGGGTTAAATCGTCAGATTGCTTCAGCTGTCGGTCAAAAACCGTCAAACCCCAGAATTCAAAACTGCTTTATCTAAGATAAGAACAAAAATACGTATTTAATCGATTTAAAAACATTTTGTCAATTAGTTTTGCTCATTTATTAAAGCCTACTTAGACTATAACAAATATTTCCTAATTTAAGATGATTTTCTTTCAATAAGTGTGATTCAGAGGGACCATTGAATGAGCATACCACATTTTACATTAAACTGCCAGTCAAACAGGGATTTCTTTTCAATATGAAAAGTTGTATTAAAGGAGTTTGTAGCTCTATTGGAAGTTTATTGGATTTTGTCCTGGGATCTTTTTTTATTTTTTTGTAGAAAATGTGACACTAATATACAGGGCCGTCCCTTATACAGGAAGATCATGCAGACTGCGTGGGGCCTCACCTCGCGGAGGGAGCCTCATCTTGTGGAGGGAGCCTCATCTCGTGGAGGGAGCCTCATCTTGTGGAGGGAGCCTCATCTTGTGGAGGGAGCCTCATCTCGTGGAGGGAGCCTCATCTTGTGGAGGGGGCCTCATCTTGTGGAGGGAGCCTCATCTTGTGGAGGGAGCCTCATCTCGTGGAGGGAGCCTCATCTCGTGGAGGGAGCCTCATCTTGTGGAGGGGGCCTCATCTTGTGGAGGGGGCCTCATCTTGTGGAGGGAGCCTCATCTTTTGGAGGGAGCCTCATCTCGTGGAGGGAGCCTCATCTCGTGGAGGGAGCCTCATCTTGTGGAGGGGGCCTCATCTTGTGGAGGGGGCCTCATCTTGTGGAGGGAGCCTCATCTTGTGGAGGGAGCCTCACCTCGTGGATGGGGCCTCACCTCGTGGAGGGAGCCTCATCTTGTGGAGGGAGCCTCATCTTGTGGAGGGAGCCTCAACTGAGCCGCAAATACGTCGACGCTCGGGAAACAGAAGGCCTCATCATCTAACTTTGCGTGGGGCCTCAAGTTGGCCAGGGACGGCCCTGCTAATATATTTTGGCGCTTTCTTTATTTTTTTGTCAATATCACAAATCATACATGAAAGTTAATTTAAAGTTTTATATTTGGAAGGAAATTAACAATCTGTGCATTTTAGGAAGACTGCGGTTTATTATTTTAGAAATGTTATTAATTTCTTTAATTCTTTATTTATTTATTCCTCATTGTAAACACACACACCAGATAATCCAGTGTGGTGTGTGAAGGGAATTGGATAAAACGGGACAGTCTCATTATCTAAACTCAAAGCAAAACTATAGAGTTTCTTTTTACTATAAAAATGTTGTTACAATTGTATTTCCTTATCTTTAAAGAGCTTGTATTAATTTTCAACTGCTGTAGGATACTAAACACCAGCTTTTTTTAATGAGCAGTATTAAAGTGGAATCTATCTGTAACACCACAAGCTGTTAATCAGCACTAGCAGTTAGCCGTTAGCTTTTCAACCTTTAGTTACATAATTTGTAATATATGAATAAGTCATTTGTTGTTATTTCGGTAAACAAATAAGAAACCCTGCATGAAGGTGTTCAACAAAAGGGACGCGTTTGTCTTTAGTAAGTTTGTAAAAAAAAACAGATGAAGTAAGTTAAAAAACCGAGGTTTGATTTTGTGGATTATACAAGAGAAAAAGAGAAGTGGTGAGAGAGTTTGCTCTTCATCATCAAGAGAAATTGTATCAAATAATTTTGCATTAACACTTTCTATGACGCCTATGTGTATAATTATCTTTAAAACACTTATAATATGCTTAAAGCACTATAATGAAATAACAACGTAAGCTATCATTATTGCCACTTGACATCTGTTTGCAAGGACAATAGTGTGTAATTGTTCATATAGTTGCAGTACATTGTAATAATTTTAAAATACATTATAGTAATATACTATATGTAGCACATTCATATACTGTACCGTCATTTAACTAACCCTGTTTATTATGCATTATAGAGGGGGGCTTGCAAATAAGTCAGCGAGTGAGCAGCAATTATGATTGAAAACTGTAATTAAGCATTATTTATTGTATAGTGTCTTATAATTACACAGTTCTTAAGGATTATTTAACATTATGTATGTTAAATTAATTACAGGTCATCATAGAAAGCAGTGAGTGAGTCAGAGAGGAGTCATCTGATCAGACTGAATCTCATTCTGTCAGAAATGCTGTTTCTCTGCTGAGGATATTTTTGGCTCTCCACAGAGATGCACAGAGAAGAAGAGAGGAACAGAGTGACGGCTGTCAGAGGGGGAGAGAGAGAGGCTTTCAGAACTCCCCCCGGCAGGCAGTGTGTGAGATCTGGGGCCCCGTGGCCCTTTGGATGGCTCACATTGAATGGGTGCCCTGGCGAGGTGACCAGGCTCTTTGAGAGCAGGTTACGAGGGGAAGGGAATGCTTTTGCTCTGCGTTTGGCCCCCTGACCCACTGTCCAACGTCTGCCTTGGCTGCTTTGAAACCCAACATATTTATTTGCGTCGCTCTGAAGAGAGAGGGTGGAGCGGCTGTCAGAATAAAGTCATCGTCCTGCTGACAGCTTCATCTTCCGTTGAAGGGCAGCTATGACAGGCACACAATGTCGCAGCGCCGGCCAGCCCTGGGCGAAGGACTGTCATCTGAGGACACGCTGGGAATCTCCCCTCCCTCCACTGTTCCCAAGCTCCCTTGATACGGCAGAATTATTTCCTTGGCCCTGTTCGAAATGTGTTTTATCTCAGTATACAAGGATGTCGACAGGGTAACATGTGGGAACCTCCTTTGCTGGGATTCAGGGAGGCTTTTGTTGGTTTCATAATTAAGAAGGAGGGAAAACATCAAGCAGTAACACATTCAAGGCATGCCTAGTAATACATTTTGTTTATTTAAAACAAATGTTTTGTCTATTGCTGATAAATCAATGTACGCTGGGTGATATTGAGAGACTTTTCTGAGGATTTGATACCAGTTATAGCAAATCAATCTGTCACACAAAGTCTTGTCTTGACATGACATTTAAATTAGCTGGTTTATTAATCTTGGTTGGCTGCACAACAAGGAACACCAGCCAATAATTCACAAAAATATATATAAAAAAACACTTTAACATCAGCTTCAGTTGAAAATCTGCACTGCTTTTCTTAATGTGCATCTTTAATGATTTTCATTTTGGTGGCAAAATAACAGGTTTAAATTGCCTTTAACCTGTTAAGCCCTGAGCCTGTTTTCCAGTCATTCCCAGAACAAATGACCAAACTTCACTTCTAAAAGGGGTAAATTAATAATATTTGTTCTCAAAGCTATGATAAACATGTGAGTTGGATGTAGAAGAGTCAGAATCAATATAGATATATTTAGTTTAAAGTTAATTCAGATTGAACATAGTAATTATTTCCAACTGTCCGTCCAAAAAAAAACATTACTTTGTGAAAACCACTCTTGAATGATGGGATAGTAAACAAAGAGCTTTAGGAAACTATAACATATAATAAGTACCCTGTATCAAGATTGATGCAAAACTAGTGAAATTTGACCTTTATAGAGAGATTTAGCAAACAAAACCCACTTCTGGGGTCATTTGGGTGGATAGAGAGGCGAAATCCCTCCCCTTCCGGTGGACCTCCATGGGACCTTATTTCGGAAAAATTATGTATTGAGGTCAATGGCGAGAGAAACGTTATCTTTCGTTCCCATTTTAATTGTGCCACGAATTACACATATGATGTTTGTCAATTTAAAAGATCATTTTGCAAGTAAAAAAAAACTTTGAAGTAAGACTTTTTTGGTGTGAAACCGCTCAATGAACTACATCTCTGGTCTCGCACAACAACACACGTCACCAAGATGGCCGTCACTACTGTCTTGCCAAAAAAGGGATTGACTACCCTCACTATCACCACAATGAAACACGTCCAGAAGAATGTCATGCAAAGCTGCCTGCCTGCCTGCCTTCGATTCTCCCTGAACTGCCTGATATTTTTAATGTCATTTGTGCAGATAGCATGAAGTAATAAAAGATCGCCGATGCTAATGTAGCTTAAAGGTGTAGCCTATTATAGAATGATCACACCGGTGTGACAGTACTCTTCAAAGGGTTCACGAAATATGACTACTACTCTACTGTTTAACACTTTGGTTAACTTAATGTTACTTCATGTTAAGGCTAATAAAAATGACAAGGCTAAGCCGGCTGTAATGCTAACTAACCTGCTTGCTACTAGCTAGGTAGCTAACTTGATCCAGCCAGCCACTCCTGGTCCTTTCATCAGACGGGAAGCGAAAGAACGAGTAAGACCCATTGCTGGTATGATTACAGCCTGGTACAAAGCACACTGGCATATTGTTGAAGTTATCTTAGCTATCTCTTATATTTAGTGGAGGAAAAAAATGATGACATCACCTACGCGACTCTGGGATTTGTAGTCTTTCTAGTTGCGTATTTTTCATAATCTTATATTTCAACAGTTTTACGACAAACTCTGACTATTTTGACATGGAAATGATTTTTTAAACACAGCAAAAGTGCGAGTGAGCGTTGGAGGAGCGAAGGAGAAAGAGAGAGGGCGCACCGCCCGGTACCGGCACTGTTGTTATTATAATCTGGTGCTAGCTGCTCTAACGGATATAAGAAGAAGATGTTTCTATAATAATGTGGAGGGAGAGTCCAGTCCAGTCAGACTGAGAAACACACTTTCACTCCCTAAGCGTCCAGGAGCGACGCTTGGTCAGGGTCCCGTGGCGTCCAGTTGTGACTAGTGTTAATTTCGTCAGCTATTTGTTAATTTAGTTTTAGTCTTAGTCCTGTGTTAAATTTCCTTTTTAGTTTTAGTCGACTAAAAGTCTGAGCATTTTAGTCTTATTTTAGTCAAAGAAAACTAATTATTTTAGTCTACTTTTTGTCAATGAAAACTGTTGAGTCTTTTTTAGTCATCAGATTATATAGAGCATTTCAGTCAAACAAGTCTAGCCAAAACCAATAATTTGTCATTTTAGTATATATAAATAAATAGGATTATATCTTGTCCTTATTTGATGAAAAACACAGGTTGAATGATTAAGAAGCTTTGCAGAGAGTATCTGGTCAGGTTTGTGGTGTTTTTACCAGCTGTGTTATGGCCACATTGCTTCCCTTCTGATAAAACAATGCATTCGCTTTTTTTCTCCGCCTCATTGTAGCAAAAATGGGCCCAAATATCACTTAGTTTATTTCTCCCTAGAGAAAGTCTAAAGAGAAAGAGAAAGTCTTTGGAGAAACTAAAGTCTAAGTCTTAAGAGAAAACTAAGTCTTTAGAGAAAGTCTAAAGGCCACCACTGGGTGGCCTTTAGACTTTTTCGTTGTCAGTCATTTTGACGGACAGGATCGTAACATTTCCGTCATAATCCATTATTACCCGTCGAGTGCACAATTTATTAATCACTCGCGCTGGTGGGGGGGGTATTCGGTTAACGCGAGTGCGACCACTGCTCCCAAGCCCTGTTGTTGCCATTTTATTTTCTGTTAAATAAGGTTAGTTAGACCATGAGTTAGACCCGAGTCTTCCTGACAGTTCACAGTGTGCCGCTGCCCGGTGTAATTCAAATCTACCGCCGCGCGCCCCACAGACACACACAGCTGCTGCCCTGCCGCAGCACCGGAAGTGGAACTGCTGGGAGAAAAATTGACTATCAGAGATGTAACGTTATCTTTGATAATATTTCGTCTCCTCATTTTTCGTCAACGAAAGTAAAGAGAGATTTTGGCATAGTTTTTATTTAGTAAACTACATTTTCGTCTCGTCACTTTTCGTCAACGATATTGCATGATGATTTCGTTACAGTTATTGTTTACTGCCGTCGGTGCCGTCTCGTCATCGTCTCGTTTTCGTCATGGAAAAAAAGGTCGTTGACGAACACATTTCGTCATAGTTTTAGTCAACGAAATTAACACTAGCTGTGACGCGCCGAGACTCCTTCAGCTTCATAAACGGACGCAAAGAGCTTTCAACTGATATATTCCCATCGGCAGAGGTATTTGACGCTTAGGGTTAGGGTCTATATATAATACCTTAAAGCGGACAAAAGTCACTGGAGAGCCGGTATAATTCCACGTGCGAAAACAAAATAAAAATTGGAATACGTTATTTTAGTGTCTTAAAAGTAGACTGAGGTATGAAGGGTCAACGTTAAATCTTAGGATACTTTTTAGCCATGTTCTGTATACATACTAACATATAAGGGTATACTTAGTGTGGTTACTCCATGTTTACTAGCTTTAACATTAACGTTACATCACTCTTTTTCACTTCTTACTCAGTCAGCCACAGTGCAGATATCACAATTCTTTCACACACACATACGGGTATTGGGCCGAGTGCGACACCGTACTTCCGGTATCTGCCATTTTACGCGAGGTGCAAGCAGGCCGAGGGTTTTGCCGTACACCGTCTAGGTGTTGCTAAGCTTCCTGTACTGAATATCATAGTCTATTGCCTTAATCAATATCTAGTCAACTCTAAAATACCACATATATGCAATGGCACGATAATATTATTGTGACAAGTGGGGTATTCACATGGTGTTTCCAGAAATTAGACGTAGATGCAGCCAAAATCGACGAAGGCCACTTTCGAGGGTCGTTTTTCCATACATCTGCAGGCAGTCTGTAAGGGCAATCCGACAACCCACACAGCTCTAGTTTACACTGGTAACGACCTAGAGCACACTCCTCAAGTTCAGAGATGTAATCCGAAGACATGCAGCGATTTCTTCGTTCGTTAATTCATAAAAAAAACCTAGTGCGCTCTGCCTGGCTACGTTAGCTAGCTGTTTATATTTGCACCTCCAGGATATTTGCACCTCCAGGAAAATGGCGTATTTATATACATATATATATATATGGCGCGTGTTGCATTGTGGGTAGCTCGTGACGTCACTTTGTGTGAAAGAATTAGATTCACAAACCTGAAACATCATCCATTTCTTCACTGCTGGTGATGACATTGTTATCAGCTGCTGATACTGCTGCTGCTGCAGCTTGTGGCGCCTGCTTCAATGAAAATAACTTTCTAATATCCATAACTGTATAGGCTATATTAGCTTAAAACTTGTCAGGCACTAGGAAGGATCACTTCTTCTTCAGGGCAGGCTACGCAGTACGCAGGCTAATGTCCCGCAGCGGCTGCCTCTCTGGTGGACTCCAGTACTGCACATTACTCCCGAGACGTTTTAAAAAATAATAATAATAATAATTAAAAAATGTTTGTTGAATAATGTTATTTTTGTTGAATAATGTTACTTGATGAACAAAATATTAAGAGTAAATACTTTCATAGGGGGAAAGTAGAAGGTCAATGATAGAAATATAGAATATAAAAAAATCAAGAAGATACAGTAAGTGATCTCTACAATAAAACAGTTTAGTGCACGATGTACAAAGATATGAGGATGTGCAAAACAAACAAACTAATTAACCTTTATTAACACATGACAGAATACTTTAGGTTAAGGTCTTCTTTCAAATAAGAAAAAAGCTTTGGGGGTATCTATCTACAGATAAATATTAAACCTGACCAAGTACTTAATGTCTAATATATTGCTTTCCTCCAATGTTAACTATGTTGAAGCACTTATTTTAACTGATATTATACACATTAATTATATTCTTATGTATGTAGATAGTATAAGAAATGTGCAGAATTTGACAGTTTAATGGTGGCGGTATACACACATATGGATATATAGATATAGATGTCTTGTAATGCACTGTTGAGGAACCTGCGACCCAAGTTTTTAATTCATTGCATAACTACACTGTAGTTGTGTATACAGTATGATATGTCAATAAACCTTTGAAAATCTTGAAATCTTGAAAGGGATGTGCAAAATAGCAATTATATACAGTTTTTAATTAACTATTAGTAGAGAATAACGATTAATGAATATACTTTATAGAGATCTGCAGATAAATGTTTAGTCTTCTCAAGCACCAACAATCAAATATCTCTCCTGATTGTTGGCACTTGACAATCACCTTTCCCTGAATTTTACTCAGGTGTAACTGAAGTCTGCTCTAAGGGTTGTTTATATTCCACATCATTAATCAGAATCTGCAAAGTAACTAAAATAAATGTAGTGGAGTAGAAATACCAGGTTAAGCTCTGAATTGTAGTGGAGTAGAATTACAAAGTAACAATGAGCTACATATATAATATGTATATATTAATGCTGCCCATTATGGATACAAGCGATTTTCACCCATTTAGTAATTACATGTTTTAAATTTGTACACATCAATTTGTTTCCTATCGCCTAAACCTTCAGGGCTGTAGCTAGTCTACACAGTTTAATACTGTCAACTTCTAATTTTGGGGAAACATCTTTTAAAACTACAATTCCCAGTAGAGACTTGCCATAGAGAACATGTTGCGAAACACAATAGCCAGCATGTGTAGTTCTCGGGGGTGTTCGAGTCCAGTTTTTAATAGTCTGCCGTGGTTTTGTTCCATTTCAAAGAGCTTGACACTTGGCGTAACCTTGGAGCACTGCCACTCCAACATCGAATCCCAGAGCTTGAAGATTAATGACGGGGTTTGTCGCAAAGCGGACATACTTCGTCAACAATAGCTGGGGATTGTGGGTAGTGTAGTCTCTTTGGCGCTCCACATTTCAGAGAAAACAAGTTGTTTCTCAGAATTGAAGGGGAAAAACACAAAAGCATTGTACACTATTTAAACCTATCAATGTTGTTTAATTAACAAATATAATCTGGTGCTTTTGAGTTGATGAGTAGTGGAGATATCACTGTCAAATCAATCGACAGTAAGGAGAATACTTACTTCCGGGTGTACAATTCTCCGTTATCCAATGGGAATGGATGCTCACATTGCCTTTAAGAGCTGCCGACATAAATGGATGCGGTGCTTCCCTAAGCGTCAAATACCGCCACCGATGGGAATACATTGCAATCAGTTGAAAGCTCTTTGTATCCGTTTATGAAGCTGAAGGAGTCTCGGCGTCACAACTGGACCAAGCGTTGCTCCTAGATGCTTAGGGAGTGAGAGTGTGTTGGACTGAGAGGCTCAGTGAGGTAAAGGACTCTGAGTGTTTAGATAGTTCACTTTAGAGTATCTCAGTGGGTCTCAAACGTTTTGATCACAATTTATGTAAACAAATATTTCCAAGGCACTCCAGGTTTGAAATCATTTCAATGTAGGCCTATACTATAGGACAGTAAACCAAAAATATCGTTTAAAACTGGAGAGATATAAAAAAATATGCATAAATAAATAAATGTTAACTAGGTAAAATAAGATATGAACAGTGTTGGGCAAGTTATTTCCAAAATGTAATATATTACATTATTACACTTATTACTGTCTCTTGAAATGTAATGAGTTTTTTACTTTTTAGTTACTTTTGAGTTACTTTACCAAAATAACCGCAAAAGAATGGCTAAGTATTTTAAATGCTAAAATGTAGTTTAGTGCAGCTCATTATACATCCAGTGAAGGGCAATGTGGTATAGCATAACAACTGTGTAGGCCCTTAAGGCTACTAACAACTTAGGCTTAGTTGAATACTCGATTCTGATTGTAACTTCTTAACATGTGACATGTTGTTAATACAGTACAGACCACTGTCAAGGACTATAATGAAGGTTGCTAAGGAGGATCCAGAAAGAGAAAGGAAAAGAGGTTAAAAGACGGAGTGCTGGACGTCAGATAAATCACCAGAAGAAGGCAGACAGGAAGTACACAATAACAGGACACGGCTCTGTAGTGTGTTTAGTATATGGCCGTGTACAGGCCCGGTTCCAGAACAAAATGACTCAGGGTGCCTCTGAGATTACAGGGGGCGCAGCAGTAGTCGGTTTACATGAGCAATAGTGGCCGGCAACAGCAATGAAAAATAGCATTGATGGTCCCAATGAACAGATTATGGCATTTGCTATGTTTTGAAACCAAGCAAGTGAGAACATTTCAAGTGAGTTAAAAGTGCAATCCTGAAATATTTCATACAGTCCAAAGTGGACTATGGCAAAGAAAAGCCCAACAGCTTCAAAACTGTACTGATAACACAAATGAGAACATATTGTAAATCAAGGCAAATATTATTTGAACCAGCTCATGGTTTGAAATGGCAAACATTGAAAAGCAAAAGTATTATTAAAACCATGTACTAAACATCACCTTGGTCCCATCATACTCTGGGAAGAGTACATTTACTGTGCTTGAAAACTGGTATCACATCATCATGTGAGGTTGACTTTGTGACCTAGAGAACATTTCAGCTGCAACATTAGCTCGTTGATACTGTAAGCTTGGGATATGAGATCTTTTTGTAGCCATTCGTGGTGAAGGCATCTGTGCTATTGTATGCATTATGTTTGACCCAACATTTCTACAGGCATGGCAGAATATGGCCCTATTTTCACATGCATATTCCATTGTCTATTTTTATACCACAACCTGCAAAATGACCGCCTCACCCCACTGTACATGCGGGTACTTGTTTAGATACCTTGGCGCTGGGCAGGCTCGGTTTTACCGTGGTATCCTGGCACCTGCTGGCCACAGAGGGGCGGCGTAGTTTCGGGCAACGAAGACTGCTGCTCCGGGGGCGAGGGCGGCGAGTCACGCAGGAGTAACGGCCCCTACACACGGCGGCGTGCGTTGCTGCTTCAACGCTTCTGCCCATTCACTTTGACTGGGGTGACGTCACGATTCGCCAAACTGCATTGTGGGAGCAAAGCGTAGCTTCTCTCGAGGTGCTCGCTGCAAAAGTAGAGCAATGTTCTACTTTTGCCGCCTCGACGGAGGCGTCAGCCAATCAAATCCCTCGTATGTAAATCTGACAGTACAAGCAGTAGCCAATCAAACCGGGTGTATGTTGGGAGAGCCAGACCGCAGTTATTTCCCATATGTCAATAAAAGGAGGAGAAAATGATCGTGGCGGTAGGGAACATACAGGGATACAAACCGGAGGAGCCAGGCATGGGGGGAGATGGCAAAGACAGTGGGGGAAACTGGTAGGTTTTCGCTTGTTTGGGGAGTTTATATCCAGTGTATTTCGTTTGAACGGACAGCTAGCATAGACAGTATATTTAGCCAGCATGGATGTAGCATGAATGCTTTGCTTTGTATGTCCGGGGCGGGACATTCATGTGGTTAGTTGTTGGTCGGGCTGCTCGCGTTGATTCCCCAAGCTCAAGACACACCCACCGCCAAGCGGCAACGCACGCCGCCGTGTGTAGGGGCCGTAACGGCCCGTCCACACAGCGGCGTGCGTTGGCGCTTCCCCATTCACTTTGAATGGGGTGACGTCACTTTTAGCCGAAATGCATCGTGGGAAGCAACGTGGAGCGTAGCTGGCGTGGCTTGCTGCAAAAGTTGAGCAATGTTCAACTTTTGACGCCTCGGCGAGGCGTCAGCCAATCGAATCATATGCCAGTACAAGCTCTAGCCAATCAAACCGCTGCTTGTGTGTCAGGGGCGGGATATTCATGTGATTGGTTGTTGGTCGAGTTTCAGACACGCCCGCCGGCAAGCGTCAGCGCACGCCGCTGTGTGGACGGCAAGGTCACGCGCACCTGACATAATGTGTTGTTTGTATTTTTCGCTCCGTTCTCTTTTTTGAATAGAGGGTGCATAACATTCAACTGCCCCGAAGATACCGACGCGAAGCCTGAAGGGTAAACACACCAGGTTTACCCGCACAATAATTTGTCTCTGGTGTCGGAATGTCTCGCTATGTTAGTACATTCAACAAAACACCATTTCATTTCGGATTAAAATGTGTTGTAACTGCGTTACTGAGCATTGTAACGGATAATATATTACCCACATTTCATTTGTAATGCGTTACATTACTTAAAAAAAGTAATATATTACTGTAACTCCGTTACTTTTGTAACGCGTTACACCCAACACTGGATATGAATGAAAAACAAAAATAAAATAAGTTACATTTATTTGTCATTGGTTATGCCCACATATTTATTTGATTGTTAAAATGTAAACCGATCTTTTTCATATGGGTGTTTACAGTTGTACCCTCTAGATCAGGGTTGTCAAACTCAAGGCCCGGGGGCCAAATCCGGCCCGCAACTTAATTTTATGTGGCCCCACAAGAGCTTGAAAAAAATATGATTTTATTATACGGTTACATGCTACTTTACAGAGGCACGTTGCCCATAAACTACATGTCCCACAATGCATCTCAAATTTGACATTCTCACTGAAGAGACTTGCAATTATTTGCCCTAGACTTCTGCTTTCAGACGTAGTTAATTATGAAGGTATTACCCTATCCGATAATAATCCAACAGAGCTAATAATGTAATACATCATTTTATATATGTTAAATATTTATATATGTATTGTATATAGTCTTAAAGTTACAACCGGCCCTTTGAGTGCAACCATAATGCGAATGTGGCCCGCAATGAAATTGAGTTTGACACCCCTGCTCTAGATCTAGTAGTAGTTCTGCTCAAAGTGCACCAGATTGAAGCATTTTTCTTTAAAATGGTCAAACATTTCTTCCCAGGGGAGCATACCCCCAGACCCCCCAGAGGATGTGACGTCCATTCCCCGATTCAATACCAGGCGCGTCACCTGGCCTTTATCCCCGGACAATTCTCCCTCAATAATATAATACATTAACCGTGCTTTACCTGAACCTCATCATGACACTAGAGAGGACGGCAGGATTGTAATTTCCCGTGTTCAGTGAATGCAACAGAGGCAAGACATCACCAGAGAGTTGAATGGAAATAAACGTGTCTTATTGGCTGACAGGTACCTATCCTGCGACAGTGTCTAAACTGTCAGTTGGACTCTGAGTTTTTGAAGATGGACATAAGAAATGTTTTTCTTAAAAAAGACAACAATTCTCAAGTGGTGGCTCACACAATAACCCCAGAGCCACCATTTGCGCCAGGTAAACAAGGTATGTAAATGTCAGTAAACTTCCAAGTTATGCGAACATGTAAGCAAAGCATAAATTACAGCTCCGTTGGCGTTACTTTGAATCGTGCGGGTAAGCTAAACCGTTAGCATGTACTACTGCAGTGACCACCAACTGGTGGCCTGCGGGCCACATCCGGCCCGCCAGACATTCTCATCCGGCCCACACGACGGGGGTGACTGTGGTGTTAGCTGAGTGGTTACTGCGTTCGCCTCCCACCCATTTTTTTACAACGTCGTGAGTAAGGTGCAGTACCGGAGTCCAACAGAGAGGCAGCAGCTGCGGGACAGTAGACTGCGTACTGCGAAACCTCCCCTGCCTTCAAGAAGAAGTGACCCTTCGTTGTGAAGAGTCTGCTTTGTGCACTCCGCAGCAGTAGCCCCGCTGCGACGGAGTCCAACAGAGAGGCAGAAGCTGCGGGACAGTAGCCTAGAAGCAGGGTTGGGTTGTAACCTAGACTGGTTGTAACGGAATACATGTAACGGCATTACGCAGAATATAAAAATCAAGTAGGCTAACTGTATTCAGCTGGCGTTACATTTAAAAAACGAGTAATCTGATTACAGTTACTTTCATAAACCTGAAGTGAATACATTTTGGAATACATATTGGATTTATTGAAGGAAAAGTTTCCTCACAAAATGTAATATTCATTACCGGCAGAACTGTGTGCACACTGCACAGCGCTGCAGCATGTCTGTGAGCGAGAGAGAGATGCAGCGTGTCTGTGAGGCCCCGCCCCCGCACGCAGATGAGAGAGAGATCTCTTTTAAAATATATTGAAAGTTAGAAACGGAGATGGTTGGATAAAATGTGCAAGATAACGTTTATGTAGCATTTCTTTATTGTCGAAATGATGACATTTCATCACGATCAAATCAAAGTGAATGGCCTGCTGCTGCTGAAGACATGGGGCAAGTTACTGGAACAAGTTTTAAAAGTTATTACATCGTTTCAGATAATAAATTAAAGGTCCGCAGTACCTGAGCGTACTCCACTAGCATTGTGGACTATATAAAAATCACTGGCCCGCGATTGTGTCTATTGGATACATTTTGGCCCTTGAACAAATGTAGTTGGTGATCCCTGTACTACTGTATAGCTAGCCAGAGATTTTAAATTAAGACTTTGTCATACAATATAAATGTTGTGTTTTTTAGCGTTACCTGGTGATTTCAAAGAAAGCTCTCTGGAAAATGTTGACTTGCTGTCAGTGCTCGACATGAAGCTAGAAGCTACCTTACATTACACAGTCACATGGGAGGGATTTGTAAAATATCTATAAAGAAAAATAAAATCTGTTGATAGTTCTGTTTCATATGGGTGTTGAAAGATGTATCCATATCTCTTAATTTTGCTCTCAAAGTGCACCAGATTGATGCTTTTAACTTGCCCCCGGACCCCCCTAGAGGAGGTGAGGACCCCCCTAGAGGAGGTTACGTCTGCCCCCCACTTATAAAAAACAGCACTTTACCCCTGCTTACTCCTATACAGTATGTCGTGAGCTGATTATCGAGCCTTCATTGTAACAATCGCAGGTGTACTGTGTATGTGCGTGTGGGGAGTGTTGCAGTAAAAATGTCCACTGTAGCACCCGGTAAGCCCCGAATGTTTCCAGCTCCAGGAAACGCCCCTGGTGAATACATTTGAAGTCTTTTTGATGGACATTACCTAGGCCTATGTCAATACGTTTCTGTTTTTGTAGTGTATTTGTCTTTTGTAGAGATGTTTCATTTATATTCTATTGTGTATCCCTTGGATACTCTATTGATCTTTATCTTTTCTACTGTATGATTCTCTCGGGGCCTGCAGCAAATTGTCTAGAGCCGGCCCTGGCTGCGGAGGTGCAGCAGCGGTGCAGCAGCGGTGCAGCAGCGGTGCAGCAGCGGTGCAGCGGTGCAGCGGTGCAGTGAACCAGCTGGCATTGTGCTAATGTGCACGGGGCAGCCGGCATCCTCTCCTATCAATAAGTCATTATCTGAGCCGTGCCACTGATGGGCATCCTGCAGGCCTCTCTGCTGCTCAGACAAAGAGGGTGAGGAGAATGTTGGAATGTTGCCCACGTATGAGGTGTTAATCATGCCACAGAACAGCACCGCACCATAAACGGCTCAATGTAGGTCCCCTAAAGATTTTGCTCCAGATTTAGATTATTTTGACTGCCTGTCCTCTCAGTGGAGGTTGTTGGGTTTCAACTCATTGTGTCCCTGGATATTATTCAGCCAGAGGAAAACATCCTTCAGTTTTTTTTCTTATAATTTCTTATTCAACCGAGTGTTGGTGCCATTTTCTGTAATAACATGTTTTCAAACTCAGTAATTAAATGAATACTAAAATATTTTCTGATTATTAATTCATACATTCACAAGAACATATTTTTTTAGGAACCACATTCATTTTCAAGCTCCAAATGTTTTAAAAATATATTTATTACTTTTGCTTAAAATTATAGCTTAATCTTTATGGCAACATTTGTGAAATAATTTTTGTTAATTATTTCTTATTTGTTTCTGAATACTACTCCCTTATGGGGATTAACACTACCATTTTATGGAATGCACATTAACTGATGTTATCATAATCTTTGTTCCTATATTGTTCTCTGGCCCCCACTTTATTTTTGTCTAGTCTATGTAATACACCCATGACTTTTGAAGGGTTATCTAACACCAACACCCTTCAGAGTAGTTAATAATAAATATGAGACAGGATTTTACAACTCTTGGGAAGGCTGCAATTGTTTTATCTTCCATCTCTACGACCAGGAAATAAACTGGTTAATCACCTTGATCGAGTTACAGAGTTATCAAGCAGGAAAAGGATCTGCATGTCTAGATTGGACGGTGCAGCTTGTTGGCCAATCTAAGAGTTCTGTGCAGGAAACCTGTTTTGTCAACGTATCATCTTACAATATCATACGAAAAGTGTGTAAAACTTTGTTTATTATTTTATCAACAAAAACATCTGAGAAAGTCCAACATTTCCCTGTAGGAACAAAATCAGTTAGGTAGGGTTGGGGTTTGGTTTAAGGTAAGGGTTAACTGAAACATATCACTTGGATAGGTGTCAGGAAAATATTGTGGTTTAGATTTAAATAACTACGGAAGTGGTGTTACTTTAGTACGGAGGTTACTTTTCAAACAAGTCAGTTGTTTTTGGAAACAAAAGTAGGCCTTCTTGGTTAGGTTTAGGTAAAGATTGTGGTTTGGGTTGAAATAAGTGTTGTTACTTAAGTACGGAAGTTATCCAAGATTGAGTCAGATTGACTTTCACGTGAGAAATGATCTACCGTCTCCTGAGTCCCGCATTATTTGGAACTACTCATTCACCCCAACCTCCTTCCCACAGACTTCTTCGCTCTTTATACCGGTCACCAGTCATTGTTCAGAATCACATGAGTTTGATTTCACAGTTTCCCGTTAAATTAATCATGTAGATTGCAATTCTTTTCATAGCCATAATTACCAAAAGTTTATGAGAACAGGTATTATTGACTGTGTCCTCTGCTTTGCTGAAGGCCTACTTATGCGTTGGAGTCATCAAAAATAAATATGGAACTCTTAGACTGACACAGTGTCTGGCTGGCTTAATCGAGAAATACCATAGGCTATACATTAATGTTTCTTTACTCCACAAGCTGTTTCAAAACTTATAAATTAAGAATAGAGACAATAGTAAAATACTATCCAACTTCTCTTTCTTTGTGGCATTAAACACCCCCCCCCCAAAACACGACAGTAGCCTACTACCACTAAATCTCTAAGCACCATCTCCACCATCAGCTCAAACCACAGTGAACAATAACAGAAGAAAGCTAGTTAATGGTGAACATAATTGGCCCAGACAAAAGGCCAAACACAGCGAATCACACTTTCCAGCAGGAGAGAGCAGAAGGCGACGTCTGGGCTGCAGCCAGCGAGTGGTGAGAGATATGTCACTGCAGATATCCATCTACCACCTGAATCACATTTCATTACTGGGTCAGCCACTGAACTGAAAGGCGGACTCGTTTACAGCCGGATACACAACAAGGCACTGTGAGAGAAGGACAGTGTTTTTCGTGTGCTGTTCAACAACTAATGATTACTATTCAGATATAGATTGTAAGCAAATCAGAAACGCTCTACAAGAAAGCCTTATTATTATGACATTATTTCCGCTTATTTAAAAGGATTTCCTGTCCCCACTGGTGTGTGCACTGGTGTTTGTCATTAGGTGCATTACATTACTGTTGTTGCCTGTTGGAGATGTTAAATGAGGTAGACAAGGCTTAAATCCTCCGCAGCGTTGATAACTGGCTCACCACTCTCTCCCCGTCTAACACACTGCTGCGAGGAGTAGGGTTAACTATCAGCCATAATGTGTAACTGAGGATCAGCTTCCCCCTCCCACCCCGCCTCCCGCAGCACCCCCCCTCCCCCTGCCTCCCTCCCCTCCCAGCATACCCTGATGCTGTTGTTAGGGTGGTCTCAACTTCTGCTGTCACCAAGCCGCCGGTCATTCAGACGTCCCGCTCCCTCCCCTGTTTTTTTTTCTTCTCTTAGGCGTCACAGGATTACTGAAGCAGTGCTGACATCTCTATCAGCCTGACCTAACACTCTGCCCTTTTCCTCCCTCCCTCCCTCGTCTTACACTCCAGGATCCATCACACTCTGGCCTGAGCCGCTCACTCCTACACATACAAAAAAAGAAGAAAAGGGAATAACAAAAACATAGAAAATACAGAAGGAACAGTAGGCTACCTCTACGTTTTTCTTCTCCGGCAGGCGACACATGAAATAAACACTTTGCAGCCTCCAGCACTTAAAAGTAATTTAGATAAGACTGATCTCTTTCTCAACTCGGAGACAATCCCATGAAGTATTTCTGGTAAAGCTATGATGTGTATGAATCTAAACAGGGATATTTGACTGCTCATTCCTACCAATCCATCCATTTGTATTGTCAGTTGTATTACAATATAATGGAAATATCCTTGGAGAACAATTCCACAGAATAGATTTTAGATAGTGTGTTTTAATCTATGGTTAATGATCCGCTGTCTTTTTTCCTCTGGATCTTTTTTCCTCTGAGTCTAAGAGTTCCAAATGTCGCAACAACTATACGATGGCTTATCATGCAATTTGGATGACACATTCATGCCCCATTCAGGATGAATTCGTATTCGTTTGCTGATCTTCAAACTTTTCATCTTTTGCCATAATCAGCTTTGGTGCTAACTGTTAGCATGCTAAGTCAAATGGTTAACAGGGTGTTACACCTGCTAATCATCAGAATGTTATTGTTAGCACGTTAGCATGCTTTATTTAGCCCAGAACTTTAACATCTGTAATTCTTGTAAAAAAAAAGACCTGACTATTTATCGTCCTAAAAATGCAATATGAATTAAATAACTTTGTAATAATAAATCAATAATAATTCATGGTGTTTATTTTAGCACTTTTCCAAGTAGCCTATTAACATTATTTCCAATAACATTATATTAATCCATTCATATGAACTAAAGAAGTTCAGGAAAAATTGTTTTCTTTAAGGTCTTCGAGAGTATTCAATCCAATTTCATACAAGAAAATAGGATTATAATATAGATAGAATAACAGTCAAAGCATAACTGTTTCTAAGGTCTGCAGGCATTATATATTTGCCGCCGTATGAGGTTGCAAGGACAGAAGGAATTGTGAGAATGTCTTTATGGAGTTTCACCCGCAATGAAATATGGCTTACTTTTAGACCACCAGTGTGACAAAGTGAAATCGATATAGGGACGAATGTAAAAATAGTTTACAAAGCAGATTTTCTGCTCAGTGTAGAGACGTGTAGGAAAATCCAAAAGCATGCCTCTTAATTTCATGCAGAGGATGAAAGGCCATTTAGCCTTTATTGGCTATCATTTTACAAGGTTAAACAAATGCTTTATTCAATGCGTTGAACAAATTATATGCTGCCTTCTGAAAGTCTATAATAACGTAATAGGACAACCACACAGTCCATATCACTGTATCCCTCACAATGGCTTCAAAAGCATTACACATTGCGCTGTGAAAGTGCTTAAAATATAATAATAACAGGTAAATAATAACATGATACGATGCAGAGGTGTGGACCCGAGTAATGTCATGTGAAAGTAATAGGTCAAAAATGTTGTGAGCTGAGAGTCGACTCAACATAAAACAGAATGTCCCCCTAGGGGGATTAATAAAGGTTAATTATTCTTAAATAAAAAAAAGACTTTCAACCCAACTTGGACCTTAACACCAATGACTCGGGCCTTTACTTGGACTTGAGCCTTTTGACTTGAAAATACCCTCTACCAAGCCCAATGAGAAAAATTGCATTTGAAAAATGTTCCACGAATAAATGAATTTCCCTTTATTGCGTGAATCAACTGACATTATAGCTTTTAATTCCCAGCAGAGATACAAGTTGTTTGATGCGACAGCATACATTGAAGTTGCAGAAAAGAGCGATAAAGAAACTAACATTTACTGAATGCTAGTTGGAAGCCAATGACACCGAAGATAATTTCATTTACAACGAATTGCAGGGTGCAAAACCTGACACTTCATAACTTCTTTAGGACTCAAAAATGAAAGACTTTGAATGGGTCAGTCTCGACTAAGGACTTTACTTGGAATAACTTGACTAATCAGTCTTGAATTGAGAACTAACTTTGGACAATTCGGTCTTGACTTGGGACTGGTCAGTCTTGACCTCAGACTTGTCAGTTTTGCCTTGAGAATTGACTTCACATGGGATTAGTCAGTCTTGATTTTGGACTTGAATTGGGAATATTAAGTCTTGAATTTGGATTTACAAAAAAATTCGATCCCTACTCTGAAATGAACATGAGTGGATTCAGTATATTTACATTTACTGCAACAGCATGTACACCATCACTATGGGAACCATCAGAGAGACTCCTGCCTTGTTTAAGATTGAACGGATTCTTGGCAAACACAAGGTCTGTATTTCTAATGTCTGTTTACGCGATATGTAGAGTCTTGTCTCTCATGTTTCTTGCATTGTCCTGCATCTAGTATGTAAGCGTGTTCGGACTCATTATTAGTGGTCAGTACGCTCTACTCTGTATTAAGATAAACAAATGCCTGTAATTGTATTGTTCTTGCGGAATGAGGCAATTTTAATTCTGGTCATTCACACATATGACCAGTCTCTCCTTTCATAAGTTGTATTGCATTTTGCCGGCTGAATGGTGTCTTTGCTCGCCGCCCGCATTCATCCAATAACCCCCCACCCCGTGTTAGCTTTTGAGATTTGTGAAGGGAGTGATTTTCATCTGCAAACAAACTGCTGCTCTTGATAGGATTCCTCGGCCCGGCCTGAGTTTTGTTATTAAGCAACCTAAAATGACACAGTCTGCGGGGGGGCCTGCCAGTGGAAAGATGCTGTCCATTAGCTGTCAACAATGACCACTGGGTCTACCCTCCCATGGGACTGGCAAGCAAGGCATCGTCTCATCCTGAGTCTGGCTGAGAGATCACACAGGCTCCATTGTCTCAAGCAGCATTGGGTTTTATTGTAGCAGCGCCTCTGGGAAAGGACGAGCCCTCACGTCTGTGGTCTGTAAAAAGAATGGGCTTTCTCCAGCTAAGGCCATGAAAACTGTAAGGGATGAATCTAGAGGAACACAGAGAGGCTACGGAGTAGATTTGGAATAGGGGCACCCCTCCTTAGACGAGCTCGGAGTCCCCATCCAGACCTCCCTCTCCCTCTCCCAGTGATGACCTCCCTTCTCCACCTCTGTTTAATAATGCCTGGGCCTTGGTCATTATTTTGGGCAGATGGAGACGGGGGCAGGCAGTGAAAGGAGCTGGTGTCACTCCTGAGGAGAGGATGGTAGGGATGACAGAGAAGAAAAAGCGAATCAGAGAAAAGATCAAAAGCAGAAGCTCGCCTTTCACTTGCCTGAAAGCGCTAAAGAGGATAAGGAACGATCGGGCCCGGGGTCTCCTGTCCTCTCTGGCAATTAGACTCAGCTGATGGAGAGAAAGGCGTGAATGGCAGGGTTCAAGGCCCTCTCTAGGACTCACACAACGGGAAGGAGTTTTTTTCCCCGACGCCTCCTTTATCTTCCTCTTCTTTCAGAGTGTCAGAAATGCAGCTGAAATATCTCTCCAAAAAGACAGCACAATCCCCAATGCCAAACCTTAATCACGGTGGCTGATGAGATTGAGAAGGAGGGGGGGCTGTTTGAGAGAAAACACACATTCTTTTCACAATTCATCTTTACACTTTATATGAAGCCAGGATTCAAGGGAGGTGTAGTCGGTTTATATGCGATCATTAAATTGAACAAAGTAAAGTCCATATTTTTTTATGAGATAGGGGACATATCGTGTCCTGGGTATAAGTTCCAATAAACAGCTATATCTCATTAAGTTTTAAAATGTGTTACAGAACAGCAGGGCTGAACGAAATCAAAACTGTTTATATGCTTAGCATATATTTACATAAAGATAACATGAAGAAAGGTAGACTAAAAGATGCTTAAGTTGAATAAAACTAATTTAATGAAAAGGCATAATAATTAGTTTGCATGCATCATTAAACAGATGTTACTGGCGTTCGCCGAGGGAGGCGGGGCAGCCATGATGATATGATGATTTGGTACAATAGAACTGACTGTTTCATGCAATTTAGTATTCATTTTTTCTGACTAGAGAGCTGTCTTGGGCACGGCCGCAGCAACATGTCCCACAGGAACCTATTAACATCTTCTAAATATGCAAGAGTTTCAATAGGCCGTCTATCATCCTCACAGAGGGACTCACAGCTTTTTCTACAACTTTAACAGCTTGTCATAAAAAGCACACCGGGTATTTCAATTACGCAGGTCATGAATGAACAAAGGGACAGTATTTGGGTCAGTCACACACATTTGATTTGAACATATACACTTTGGTAAAGCTGGCTTAAAAGCCATGTCTAATCCACAGAAATATAAAACCACCTGAGCAAAGTGTAGCGAAGGATGTGGCACACAAAAAAGATCAAAATAGATGTCTTTGGGGGATTAATCCCCGATTAAAAAGCAGGTTTGTCTGTGAAGTCCTCCCATCAGAGGTTTGTTCAGGCCAAGCAGTGTCTACCATACAGTAGGTCGCGTTAACTGAATATTTTCCATCTATTACGGAAAAATCTGAAAGGAAAATGGAAATGATACCGTTTCCAAACCTAACATTGCCATACAAATCATTGAAATGTCTGTGAGTTTTGGCTTTACGCTGTGCGCGCTGCCGCGAGGTGCAGTGGGTATGCATAACACGGCGCTAACAGTTCACGAGCGTGCTCTTCCCCCCCTCGTCAGAGTTGTGTAAAGGCCGACGGGTAATATTGGATTTTGACGGAAATGTTACGATCCTCTCCGTCAAAATTACGGACAGCAAAAAAGTCTAGCACAACCTCTGGTGTAGACACCAACCCATAATCCTCCTGCAGACACACCTGTAGAGAAGAGTATAAAGACCCTGGACTGAACTGAGTCAAACATCAAGCTTCAAGGAGTCTCTCCACAGCAGCTCCACAGCCTCCAGACCGACCCTGAAGATGACTCCCTCTGCCAGCCTGCTGCTGCTGCTCCTGCTCGGCCTCTCTCAGGCACTTCCTCTCCAGGAGGAAGGAATCGAAGAAGATGAAGAAGAAGAAGTAGACGAAGAGGACACTGTCGACATCACCACCAGGATTTTGACCTCCAACAACGCCACAGATGAGATCCTGCTGGAAGGAGACCTGCTGGCTCCCAAAACCAGAAACGCCATGAAGTGCTGGTCCCACAGCTGCCTGTGGAATAAAGGCTCCAATGGCTTGGTAACGATCCCCTTCACCACGAGCAGTCAATTCTCCAGCTCGGAGAGACAGAAGATCACCAACGCTATGAATGCCTTCCACAGCAAGACCTGCCTCCGCTTCGTCCCCCGTCGGAACCAGTACGACTACATCAGCATTGAGAACAAGGCGGATGTTACTCCTCTCTGGAGGAGGCAGACAGGTGCTCTCTCTCATCAGGCAGGGCTGCGTCTACCGCGGCACCGTCCAGCACGAGATCAACCACGCTCTGGGCTTCCATCACGAACAGACCAGGAGCGACCGCGACTCACACGGCAGGATCAACTGGCAGAACATCAACCCGCAGATGGCCTACAACTTCAAAAGGCAGGCCACCAACAATCTGAACACCCACTACGACAACACCTCCATCATCAACCCAGTCTCACGGCATTTCGTGTTATAGTCACAAAATCAATTTAATCTATTGATTGGTGTTTACCAACATGATTTTCGCATTTTTTTTCGTGTCACAGAGAACAATTTTAAAAGCAATGTATTTCTATTGGTAGTGTGTTTCGTGTCTGCAACACGTATTGTTGTCCGGTCGGATCTTGGAATACCAGAAGCTGTGGGGTTCATAAAAACATTTTCTTACTCAATATCTTACCCTAAGCCTAACCCTATCCCTTTTATTTTAAATTGTATAATGTAAGAGTTTTTTTGCCATCCGCGAGGAAAATAAATGGGGCTCAGAGCCTCTGAATACTGAAATCTGTATTTTTTGTCATATCTTTTTCCTTCTAACTTGTTATTATTTGGTGCAGGCACGAAACATACTACTAATAGAAATACATTGATTCTAAAATCGTTCTGTGTCAGAATACTGACAACTGTATTTTTTTTAATCTGTTTTTCCTTCTAAATTGTTATTATTTACGTTGCTTTTAAAATCGTTCTGTGTGACACGAAAAAAAATGGCGAAATCGTGTTGGTGAACACGAATCAATAGATTAATTTCGTGACTATAACACGATATCCCGTGAGACTGTGTTGCCATCATGCACTATGGATCATGCCTTCTCCATCCAGTGGGGGAAGGCTGTGTCCTCTGTAACATCTGGGGCCTCATTTTTAAAGCCTTGCGTAGGATTCACGTGGGAAGGTTGCTTACGTAGGACAAAGCAAATAAATACGCACATACATTTTCCGATTTATAAAACACTGCTTACCGGCGTAGGACTTGTGTGCAGCACATCCTACGCCGGTTTCCTTTTTAGAAATCACAATCAACTCGAAATGCGGCGCAGCTTTCGCTGGCTTCACGTAACGCCCATATTTGCCTATAGAGTGGCGAAGTCACGCCCATCTACTTCCGCCCCATGGGACCTTATTTCGGAAAAATTATATATTGAAGTCAATGAAGAGAGAAAACGTATCTTTCGATCCCGTTTGAATTGTGCCATGAATTACACAGATGATGTTTGTCAATCTTAAAAAGTCATTTTGATGTCAAAAAAGTCACAGTTTGTCGTAAAACTGTTGAAATATAAGACTATGAAAAATATGCAACTAGAAAGACTACAAATCCCAGAGTTTTTGTTTTCCTCCACTAAATAAGAGATAGCTAAGATAAGGTAACTTTAACAAGATGCCTGTGTGCAGGGCCGTATCCAGGATTTCCTAAATAACGAGGTCCAAATATGTTAGGGGGGTTCGGGGGATACCCCCCGAGATATTTGGGATTTTCATGATCTACTTAGGTGCTTTTTAAGTCCTGTGGGGGGTCACAAAATGGATAATATATTGATTTCAAACCATGTCAGTGGGCTGCAGCATACATTATTTTTGAAAGTGTGATGCATAAGAATCAGTTGATTGTTACTATTAATAATCTGGACATGCAGAAGAGGCTAAAATGATCACAACACATGGTCAACATTCATTTTCCATGTCTCTCTCCTTTCCATGACCTGCAGCCTCTCTTCCATCTTCTTGAGTCTCTCTGTCTTCTTCCTGTTCATTACTCTCTCTGTCCTCTACTCTTTCTCTTTGTTCAATCTCTCTCTCATTGCTCACTTTTTGCTCCTCCTCACTTGTCGCTCCTGCCAGTGAATTAAAAGCAATTCAGCCATTTAGTTAATTTCACTTGTTTGTTTACACTTTTTTTTTAATTTAAATCTGTTTTGTTTGATTCTCAAAAGAGAACAAAGATGTAAGCAAATTGTGTTTTATACAATTGTATGTTATTATGACATCATAACTGCAATAGATATATGTTGTTTTACAATTATGTCTATTGTAAATGAAGACTATTGTTATAGATGGATGGATGGATAGATAGATGGATGGATGGATGGATGGATAGATGGATGGATGGGGATATTAAGCCTACATTGTTTTGTGTGACTGTACCTGCAGTTCCTTCCTGACTTCCATCACTTTCTCTCTCTCTCTCTTTCTCTCTGCCTGTCCTGTCTCTCTCTTACCAACGCTGAGCTTCGACTGATGTAGTCTTTTCATTATATCTGAGTCAGTGTAAAAAGAAAACAATACAATGTTATATCTTCAATGTTTTAGTCAAATTGAAATGAAAGAAAAGCATTACAACGTTTGTTAAAAGGTAATCTTTCTGACATTGGGTGAATGTAATTAACTGTTGCTCTCTAGCTAGTTTATTCACGCAATCTAAACCAAAGGCCTATAGCCTATAGCTGCAATATAAGTTTGTGTGCATGTTGTCGGATGTCCACTGACCAACGTAGAGCGTTCACACAGGATCTGCTGCTCATATGATGTCCTGATGAACAGAAACACAAGCAGTCCGCTGGACTCAGATCTCTAGATACCTCATCACTCCTCCGCTGCTCCGGTACAAGTCCGAGCTGCGGTGGTTTGTTGATACATGTCGTCTTCTTCTGTTTGCTTTAACAAAGGCTATGTACTTATGCAGCGCCCCCATCGTCAGTAAATGGAAGTACTACAAAGAACCCCGCCCGTTTAGTGCAATTATTTCACAAGTTTTGTTATACACAGCTCGGAAAATATTACCGAGGTCCGGACCTCGGTGACCTCAATGGTAGATACGGCCATGCCTGTGTGCTTAGTACCAGGTTGTTATCATACCAGCAATGGGTCTTGCTCGTTCTTTCGCTTCCCGTCTGATGAAAGGACGAGGAGTGGCTGGATCAAGTTAGCTACCTTGCTAGTAGCAAGCACGTTAGTTAGCATTACAGCCTTGTCATTTTTGTTAGCCTTAACATGAAGTAAAATTAAGTAAACCAAAATGTTAAACAGTAAGAGTAGTAGTTATATTTCGTGAACCCTTTGGAGAATACTGTCACACCGGTGTGATCAATCAATCAATGTTTTTTTATATAGCCCAATATCACAAATGTTACATTTGTCTCAGTGGACTTCACAGTTTGTACAGAATATCAGTATGACAATATGACACATGAAGCTCAGCGCAAGTTCAGACAGGAAGACCTAACACTCTGTATTGCTCGTCATGGCAATACTCGCTCCCTCCACTGGATGACAGGGAGCGCCACTCCTCAGCTAACCTATCACTTCCCTCCATTCACAAGCCTAATTATCGCACCTGTTAAACCCTCTATATATGCTCTCCCCTTTCCTATCAGCTGTCTTCCAGGCGTCAACGCGCAACCCTCCTCCACCCCTTCGCCTCCTGCTTCCAACTCAGGGCCAAGCTCAACCTTCTCCCTTCCAACCGGACCTAACCACTTATCACCACCACCAGGTCTAGACCCAGGGGGGTTCATCGGAAGCGGTTCTTTCCCTTCCCGAATGATGTCCTACAAAACCTGGGCCTAGTTGCCAAAACACATTTCATTCACTTGTTATAAACTGTCATCATTATGTTTCATTTATATAATGTGACCGATAATAAACATGTATTTCATACATCACGTCTCTCCTGATTGAACCTCTGTCCTTAGACCTTCACATCGTACAAGGAAAAACTTACAGAGAAAACCCACAGTTTATAGGGAAAAATGGGAGAAACCTCAGGGAGAGCAACAGAGGAGGGATCCCTCTCCCAGGACGGACAGACGTGCAATAGATGCCGTGTGTAAATTGAAAAGATAATACATTTGCAACATAGGTAGTCCAAACATTTGGAAATGCATGTGTGTATAATAGGAAGATGAATCCACGAGGATATCCATCCAGGACTTACGGTACGTCCACACAGCAGCTTCAGAAGAATCTTCTACCGCTTCCAACGCTTCTCTGCCCATTGACTTTGAATGGGGATGACGTCACGTTGCCTCGCGTTTCGCCAAACTGCATTGTGGGGGAGCGAAGCGAAGATTTCCAGGATGTCCACGATGTCCAGGATTCCAAAGTTGAGCAATGTTCAACTTCTGAAGCTGAGCTGGAAGCGCCAGCCAATCAAACACGTTTATGCAAATCTGACAGTAGAAGCGCTAGCCAATCAAACCACGTGTAAGCAGGGAGAACCAGACCGCAGTTCATTTCCTCATATTCCAAACGAGAAATTACGGTAGCAAATCACGGTTCTTTACGACCAGAACTATTAACGGGATACAAACCGGAGGAACCAGGCATGGAGGAAGGTGGCAGAGACAGTGGGTGAAACTGGTAGGTTTTCGCCTGTTTGGGGAGTTTATATATATATATATATTGCCCGCATAAAATCCCCGGGGTTTTTTGCTTTGTGTGTCGGGGGCGGGAGATTCATGTGATTGGTTGTTGGTCGCATTGCTCGCAAAAAATCCCCAAGCTGTCAGACACGCCCAGCTCCAAGATTTTCAAGATTTTTGAAAAGCTGCTGTGTGGACGTACCGTTATGATCCAGGACACCAGCAACAGGCACGGCCACGACTCGAGATCCAGGGCTCGCTATTCAGGACTCCGGACCACAGCAACAGGACCATCCATGACTCCGGATCCCGGCGTAGATAGACACCAAAAAGAAAGAAATTTGGGGAAGCTGGGTTATTCGGAACATCAGAGTACACAGGTATAGACAGAAAGAAGGAATAAGTCCCCCGACAAACGAAGCCTATACGGGGCTCAACCAAGCGGAAAACTGTGGGGTAGAGCCGGGACGCCAATACGGAAGTGCCACACACTGCAGTTCTTATATTGGCCGATAGGCGATGGCTGCAGAAAGGAGCAATTTCCATAGACCCCCATGTTAAAATGCCCAACTTTACAGCAGAAAAAAACATGTTTCTACCCCTGGCTCCATACATTTTTATTATCGATATAGTTAGATTCCACCTTCATGATTATGGATCTGTGAGTGAATTGTTTTCTAACACGACCCTTTTATTTATATTAGGTCTTAAAGTTTGTGCATAAATTAGGACGTGGTCACTTTGAGTGACGGCTCTGTCAAGTGACTGCTGCTGTTAGCTTCTTGTCTCTCTGCTACCTGCTCCGTGAAGCTATCTACAGGGACTCTGCCTGGTCAGTTAATCCAGGAAACACAACTTGAAGCCGGCCGTGGCTGTTTGTTCTTCATGCTTATATGTCGGACTATTGTGACTCACTCTGCGGTTAAAACAGACGGTGCATGAATGCGGTAAGTGAAATTAGAGTGCTTTATTTATGTGTTAGTGATTTTAATCAGCTACGTAATGAATAGTAAGGCTTGGGTTAGCATTTAAGCGAGTGGTAGCTACATCGGTGCTAACGATGCTTATCGTAGCCTCCAAGTTAAAATCATAGACTGTATATATAAAGGTTAAAACGAAATAGACAAGTGTTAAGTGGGATAATACTGTTGAACAAACGGCTTCTGTTTGAGGCTGATAAAATAAGGTCATCCTTGTAACTTAGAGAGATATTTTATTATGTAGGTTGGAACTGTATGCATTGCTAAGGTTAATATAAATTGGCTATGCTCAAGTATGTAGACAACCAAATGTCGAAGTAGTGTATGTGAAATCAACCTCACAATAAGATGTGTGTATATTACAATTATTAATGTCATATTTCAAGATGATTATTTAGATATTACAATATGGTTGGTTGAGCTGGAGTTCATTATTGAGCTTACACGTTAACGTCACAGTCATCTGAAGAACAAACCCAAACCTTGTTGTTTTTATTAATTGCATTACCAAATGGGTATCAAATAAACAGTAAGCATTGGTAACACAACTTTCAAAGTTACAGTAAAATAAAAAGGACCCTGACTCAGACAATACACAATCCAACATGTTCAACAGAAGATAATCAGTTATATTGTTTGTACACATGGTACTTTACATATATATCTGTTTGTTTAAAGTGTCCAGGTGATGCAGACAGGCTGGACCAGAGAGAGAGACAGAACTGGACTCCTCACAGCAGTGAACTTCAGCACAGGTACAAAGACTCTTTTTTTCATACTGTATAAAGAATCAAGAAAGATATTGGTTTAATGAAGTATTGACTTGAATACACTGATATACATTCCATTAAACAATACTAAATACTAGATCATCTACACATCAGTGAAGTTGAGGGGTTTTTCCATGCAAAAAGTTACATTTAGATGTTAACAAGCACTATGATTTTGTCAGCTTTCTAATTTAATCTATTGAAGGCAAAGATATTTAACACATAGTGAGAACTGCTACCATTTATCTCTCAATATTGTCTGTAAAAACCTGGTAAAAGTTATTCTTTCAGTGAGACAACAGAGCAAGCTTCTACAGTTTACTACGTTTTCAGTTAAATATTATTTTCATAATAACATATATTTCAATGTTAATGAACTTCATACTGTTCATTCATAATCTGATTGTCTTTGTAGCTCACTGTTGAAATAAAAAAAAACATTACAATTACAAAATAATTATATCTACAGCCCCTAAACACACAAACACACCGCTTTCATAAATAACACACTTGTTCTGCAATAATATGTTTTATGTTTCCTGTAATTTTTGTTAGGAAAGGACATGCCTGAAAGACACAACATTTTCTCCTTCTCTGAGGTTCAAGAAGAACATCCAAGAGGAACATTAAAAGCTGATATTATGAGATTTTAAGACCAGTACACTAAGAAACTACTTTTATTGTAAAAACAGTCAGCTGATCGAATGCACCTATTTCCACACCTACACTCCATCAGCTGATAATTTATATTTGTGTCACAGTTGCTTTCTCACTCACCTATTTTCTGCATTAACTTTCCTTAGTCACCTGGTAGTCACACCCTGTCTCTCTCTCACTCTGTTGCACCCATCAGCTCCATTAGTATTTAGGCCCACTTCACTTTCACCTCAGTGCCAGATCGTACTTTGCAGCATGCCATTCTTTCCCGCATTACCCTTCAGATTGCTCTCCCGGTTTCGACCCTGCCTGTCCCTGACCAGCCTGCCTCGCCTGCTCCCTGACCAGTTCTGTACCTGCGACTCCCGTCCTGCTTTCTCCTGGAACCCTCGCCTGTCCCCGACCAGCCTTTTGCCTACTATCTGCCGTGTTGTCTTCTACCAGCCTATTGCCATCAATAAAGCTGGTTACCGACTATCCCTGGTTTCCCGTGTTCTGCATTTTGGTCCTCAGCTCGTTTGTGACAATTTGCCTCGCTTTATGAGCTTCACATCACTTGTGCCTTGTACCGCAGAGTTTGCAACGTCACAAATAAATGGGGCCAATCTTCAGTCAGATGTGAATGTGTAATCTAACATTTTCCGTAAGAATAATGGACAAAAGGAGTGCAAATACAAATACAATTTATTGAAATGTGAACCAAAAGTTAATCAAATGTTTTAAATAAAAAGCACAAATGGACAGAAGGTGTAAACCTATTAAATGTATAAGTGAACACATTTAGTCAAATAAAGTGACAGACTAGGCCTGTGCAGTTGGTATCAGCTTTGCCCAGCATGGGCTCCTCCATCAGCCCTGGTCCTGCTCGCAGAGGAAAGACCCTCAGTCCTCTCCAAACCAACAAACAGGACGTCCATCACATGGAGGTTTCTCCCTGAAGTCTCTGCAGCTCTCTGGACACCACGCTGTCTCAATCCGTCAACACTGAATATGAGAGGGGGGAAATGAAAATAATAAATGCTTTAGACAATAAGAAACATAAAGTTGACTGTTGAGTTGCTCAGTTTTTTTTAGATTGTCAATACTATTACTGTATAACTAATATCATTATCAAATATCAATTTATTAAATGTATAGTTAAGTGTTATCAAAATATAAATAACTAATGTCATGCAAACATATTAATATTTGCTTGATTCCAGTGTTGAATTTAGCACAATTGCATACAAACGTTAAGGGATTTTAAGATTCTGAAGTATTATGCTAAAATCTCAATAACTTTGAATATTATTTATTATTATCAATAACTAATAATATTATTAGTTTTGCTGAATAGTCATGTCCGCTTACCTTAGAAACGTAAAATGCCACGGCAGTGTGCAGATGGGGAGCATGTTAGCTTAGCTTGGTAGCTTCAGCTAGCTCTGGAACTTCAGGGAGGTCCCGCCTCTTTGCCCTTATTTGGAGCAGGCGGGAGTTGAACTCTGACGTCACTGTCGAGCCGTTAGTGGCCGACTCCGCCTAGTAAGGGCTTCTCGGCAACTCTGCAGAATCCTATGGGTGACGTCACGGACCCTACGTCCACTTATATATACAGTGAGTCTATGGGCTCAACGCTAACTTTTAAAAGTGGTTGTGATTATATTTGTATGCCAATATTTTCCTATGGTAAAGTTTCGTTTAGCACTTATTTTGGTAGTAATAAGATCGGGACTCTTATTTTGAAGGAACTTTTACCGGAAGTGAATAGAAAATGGAGCAGAATGTACATAAATATTTCGCCTCCCAAGACTTTACACATTTCCTCTTTGCGTTTGTTCGGGTTCACCTTGCGCTTTATCAGTTGAATCACTTTGAACATTAGTTTGAGATATTGACGGGAACTTTTTACCGCACAGTCAAACAACTTAATTTGCTTCACCATTTTTTGTAAAACAAACACACGGCGCACGCGAGTAAATGTGCATCGCTTTCTGGCTCCGTAATCACACCAATCCAAGTGCAACTTAAGTATCATGTTCCGACTGGTCACAACAATAATTAAATATCACTCTTAATACAATAAATAATTAACATTTATCTATTTTGGAGTGCACATTTAGCTGTTTGCTGTCCTTATTTATTTATGTTAAAAACTGGTTTCTACTGATGGAAACCAAAGGCCAAGAAGTGGTTGACATTTTTTCTGAATGGTTACCAATGGCAACCTGGCAACTGTTACTGTCGAGCCCTGCTATATCAGCAAAACTAGGGGCTGAATCTAATCAGCCCTAACTATAAGCTTTATCAAAAAGGAAGGTCTTAAGCGCACTCTTAAAAACGGATAGGGTGTCTGCCGCCCGAAAACACACACGAGAAGCTGATTCCACAAATGTGGAGCTTGATAAGAAAAGGCTCTGGCTCCCATTGTACTTTTATAGACTCTAGGAACAACCAACAACCCTGTATTCTTGGAACGCAGTGCCCTAGTAGGACAGTAGGGTATAATGAGTTCTTTAAGGTAAGATGGCGCCTGCCCATTAAGGGCTTTGTAAGCGAGAAGAAGAATTTTAAATGCTATCCTGTGTTCTATAGGGAGCCAGTGTAAGGCAGCCAGAACAGGAGTAATGTGGTCCCTTTTCCTAACTCTGGTTAGTACAACTGCTGCAGAATTTTGAATCAGCTGAAGCGACTTAACTGACTTCTTGGTACACCCTGATAATAAAGAGTTACAATAATCCAGCCTTAAAGTGACAAATGCATGGACTAGTTTCTCTGCATCGTTTTGAGGCAAGATATGCCTGATTTTTGCAATGTTATTTAGATGGAAGTAGGCGGTCCTTGAAATTGATTTTATGTGGGCTTTAAAGGATAAATCCTGATCGAATATAACACCAAGATTCCTTAGTCTCACTGGAGGCCAAATTAATGCCATCCATAGTTAGTAGATCTTTAGATAATTTGTTTTGTAGATTATTCGGGCCAAGTACAATAACATCAACAAGTTTAAGGTCATCCACGTTTTTAGGTCCCTGAGGCAGTCTTGCATTTTATTTAGATGATTCATTTCATCAGGCTTGATTGATAAATATAGTTGAGTATCATCTGCATAACAATGAAAATGTACAGAATGATTCCTTATAATATTGCCAAACTGAAGCATATATAATATGAACAAAATAGGTCCGAGCACTGAGCCCTGTGACACTCCATGGCTAATTTTGGTTTGCGTGGAAGATTAATCGTTGACACGTACAAACTGAGAGAGTTCAGATAGATAGGACCTAAACCAGCCTAAAGCAGTTCCCTGTATGCCAACTAAGTGCTCTAGTCTTTGCAATAAGATGTCATGGTCGATAGAATCAAATGCAGCACTGAGGTCGATCAAAACAAGAATAGAGACAAGTCACTTGTCTGAGGCTATTAGAATGTCATTTGTGACTTTAACCAGAGCTGTCTCTGTGCTATATGTGTTCTAAAGCCAGACTGGACATCTTCAAATAAATCATTGTTTTTTAAGTAATCAACTGTTTTGCGACTGCTTTCTCAATAATTTTTGAGAGGAACGGAAGATTAGAACTAGGTCTATAGTTGGCTAAAACCTCTGGATCGAGGTTGTGCTTTTTAAGAAGCGGTTTTATCACTGCTACTTTGAATGATTGTGGAACATAGCCTGATAATAAAGACATATTCATAATATTTAATAAAGAAGTGCTAATTCATGGAAAAACTTCCTTCAACAGCTTAGTTGGAATCGGGTCTAAGATACACATTGATGGTTTAGAAGAGAGAATCATTGAATTTAATTGTTCAAGGTTTATGGCTGAAAAGCATTCTAGTTTACCATCTAGTGTAATATTAGAACTTACGTTTCCGGGAGCTGTTGATAACACTATACTGGTCAAAGGCAAGAGGTCATTAATTTTGTTTCTAAGAGTAACAATTTTATCGTTAAAAAACACATCAAATCATTGCTACTGAGTGCTATGGGAATAGAAGGCTCAGTGCTGAAAAGAAATCTTGCATTATTCTTATTCTCATCTATTAATGAAGAGTAGTAGGCTGCTCTCGCTTTACGCAGTGCTTTCTTATATTCATTGAGAGTAATATGCCAAATTAAACGAGATTCTTCAAGTTTAGTGGAACGCCATATCCTTTCAAGTTGTCTCGACTTTTGCTTTATTTTGCGGGTTTCGGCATTATGCCATGGAGCTAATCTATGTTGTTTTATTTTCTTCTTTTTCAAAGGAGCAACAGAGTCTAATTTTATTCGCAGCACATCTGTAGCACTATCAACAACATGATCAATTTGGGGTGGTGTACATTTTGTATACGTTTCCTCCCTTACATGCAGACATGCTATCGAGTTAAGTATTGGTGGAATCTCTTCCTTAAATGTGGCTATATAACTAACAGATAGGTTTCTGCTGCAGGAGCTATTGACTAATGCTTTGTAGTCTCGTAATAGTACTTTAAAAGTTACTAAGAAATGGTCGGATAAAGCAGGATTATGCGGTTCGACTAATAGTTGCTCAATTTCAATACCTTAAGTCAGAACAAGGTCGAGAGTGTGATTATAGCAGTGGGTTGGTTTATGTACACTCTGACGGAAACCAACATAATCTAATATAGAGTTAAATGCAACAGTAAGGCTATTTTTTATCATCGTCAACATGAATATTAAAGTCACCTATGATAATTACTTTATCTGTTTTAAGTACCAAAGTTGATAAAAACTCAGAGAATTCTGATAAGAATTCTGAATAAGGACCTTACACTGCAGTGTTTCCCACAGATCTGAAATATACTTGTGCGGGTGGTGACAAGTGTTTACAACATGTTTATTTATTGACTTTTCATTCCTGTATAATCATTTTGCGCAAAGATGGTACTGTTTGTCAGAACACTTCATCCTTCTGGGATTTCATGAAGAACAGCTCCAACGCCTGTGTGTATGGGAACACCTCTGGTGCTGGTCCATTAACAGCCAGTGTTTCCCACAGATCTGTTTCCCACATATCTGAAATATACTTGGGGGGGGTGGTGGTAGCGGGGGGGGGGTGAGGTGACGTGCAACAACAGCAACCTTTCTGTTGGTCACTTGTTAGCAGACCCTTCACGCGATGGCAGAGCAAACAGGTACAGGCAGGGCCCATAATGATCGCCCTATAGTTTAAATCTACTACCCACACATGGAAATGGGTTACTTTATGTATTTAGGAACCTATCCATGTGATTTTTAGTGGGGGCAGTGTGAGAACAAGTTTTTAGAGAGTACTTGTCCATGGACAAGTGAGTTTGGCAATTTACTTGTCCGAATACATTTTTCACTTGTCCAGAATGGACAAAAATTTGGGGCCACTGGAATCTTCTTCTTCGCCATCGTATTTTACATTTTCCCACGGTTTTTACGACACCGCTAACGTAAGTGAGCGGTAAGATTTTAGTGCATCACACATAGGGTTGGGTATCGTTTGGATTTTAACGATTCCGGTTCTGCTTTTCGATTCCGGCTATTTTTGTTTCTCGATTCCGGTTATTTTTGTTTCTCGATTCCGGTTCTTTGAGAGGGTAAATAAGTCCCATGACAAACTGGGAGAAAAATATATTTATGAAAACATTAAGTCAAATCTGTATTCCTATTTACAAATCACTTCATACCTTTTCATTTCTTTCGGTTATTGAATACAATTATATAAAAATAATCTCTGCATTGTTTAGTTAGTTCTAAGTGGTGCAGTTTGAGAATGTACAGTTGGCCCAGTGTCCTTTGATGTTACACTGCAACCTGCCTGTGAGACAGAGTCCAACCACACATGTCCAACACATAGGACATAACCTAATAATAATAATGACACATTAGATGTATAGCCTAGAGGCCTAGCGCTTTTCTACAACTCAAAGACGCTTGCACGCTTACACATGTCCTGCAATCAGGGCCGCTATTATTAATAGAAGTTGTTTATTTGCATTAATTATATCTTTTTGAGAATAGTATTTGGCAGGAAATGCAGACGTATTCACCTGTAAACGCATACTGAACGACATACATGCACAACCATTTACCTCACTGCATAAAAAAGTGTTGATAATAATAATAAACAGGTATTATATTTATATTATTATATTAGCTTACTTTGTTTCGAGAAGAAAAGAGAAAAAATTCCCTCCTGTCGGTTGCCTCATCTCACAATGTCACTTGGGGCCCCAAGTTGGCCAGGGGCGGCCCTGCCTGCAATACACATGCTGCAGCTGCCCAGCTGCTCACTGTTTGTAAAAGTAAATAAATAGTATTTTAATTTCAATAATGTACTTTATATACCCTGCTTCATCAACAATACTGACATCCCTGTGCTCCTCCGAGTCTGGGGGTCCGGGGATGTGAGGACAGCGTGAGGACAGCGCGAGGACACAGACAGGGAGGCTACTTCATAAAGGAAATGGCGGGCAATATTAACAACATAGGAGTTAAAACGCTTAATAACCTTATTATGTGTTAGAGAAGAACATAAGAAAGTTTGACAAAGATTAGGCTGTTAAACGGGCTGCGGATCCACTGTGGGTAGAAAGAGAGAGAGAGACGCTGAGCTGCACCGCGCAGCGATCAGCTGATACGGAGCATAGAGAGAGAGAGCTGCGGTCCGCGGGGCTCGGCCTCGCCTCCTGTCCTCACAACTCTTATTAATCCCGGTACCGGAAAATTGTTATTTGTTCCCACCCCGCTCCGCCCCGCCCCCGTCTAACTGTACAGAAAGCGGCGAGATGCATTTCCTTAGGAATCGACAAGCAGAACCGAAACTAACATTTCTAAACGAACAATGGCGGACACGTACAATTTGCGAATGAGTTCTGCCTTTTGTAAACTGAATGTATCGATAATTTGTCAATAAATCAGGCCGAAAAGCGTCACTTGTCTGCCGGACAAGTCAATTGAAAGATCTACTTGTCCGATATTGTAAATAACACGTCCCGGACGGTGGGACGTGTACTTTTTCCCACACTGGGGGGTCGACCTCAAATCCTCTATGGGGGTCCAGGGGCATGCCCCCCCGGTAAGATTTTATTTTGGAGTTAAATGCATCAATCTGGTGCATTTTGAGGGGAAAATAAAGAGACTAGATCTATGGAAACACCTATATTAAACAGAACTGTATACATTTCAAAAATCATAAAATCATGGTCATAACCAATACCATACCCAACATGAAAAAAACACTGAAACTTGTTTATTAATTTAGTTTTGGTTCATTTATAGTTGTGAGTGTGTCTGTGCTTCTGAATCAGCCTCTCCTGTCTCCCTCATCTCCCCCTGCTCCTCTTTGAGGCAGCAGCAAAGACTAGTTTTCTCTCAACAAGTTTTAAAAGTGTATCTTACCTTTTTTCACCCAGTTAACATTTTATTTATGTATTCATGCATATTTTACAAATCACATTACATTTAATTTAGCTGACGCTTTTATCCAAAGCGACTTATAATGATATATTACAGGGACATTCTCCCTGGAGTAACTAAGAGCTAAGTGCCTTACTCAAGGGCACACTAGTAGTGGTGTTCCTCGCGGGATTTGAACTCACAGCCTTCCGATCTTCAGCCCACCTCGCTATCCATTAAACCAATCACTACCCTCTCAAATGGAAATATGTGTTTACATAAATGGTGACCACACCGTTTGAGACCCACTGAGAATTTAGACTAAGTTAACTATCTAAACACTCAGAGAGTCCTTTACCTCACCTGAGCTGAACTTATTCCGAGCTTGAATGACACACAGAGACCAATCAAGGGCTTTGATTTATGATCTGTATGACAGTGGCCATGTCGGCAGGCCACATCATGTGGACAGCCAGTCATTCTGTGTGAGGCACAGGCCCGGTTCCAGAACAAAATGACTCGGGGTGCATCTGAGATTAGAGAGGGTGCAGTGGTAAAGTGCAATTTTTCTAAGTGGGGAGTGGACCTAACACCCTCTATGGGGGTCCTCACCTCCTCTAGGGGGATCCGGGGGCGTGCTCCCCCGGGAAGATTTAAAAACATATTTTTTTAAATATTGAAGTTAAAAGCATCAATCTGGTGCACTTTGAGAGCAACATGAAGAGATCTATGGATCTATGTGCTCTTTGCTTGATTATGCCTTCCCAGTCCCTTATCACATAGCCTATAAGAGCTGGGCGCCAGTTGTTGTGGTGAAGGCATCTGGACGGCAGGAGGACGTTCGTGTCCACGACAGTAACATAATGTCCCCATGATCTGAACTGTTATTACCTGCAGTAGATGCAGTGTATGTTGGCGATAAGAGCTGGTTGTTTTAATCATTTTCTGATCCATCATTGACTGCAGGTAAAAAAAAATTAAATTATAAAAAAAACAAAAACTAAATGGGTCGCGAAATATACTTGGGCGGCCGTTAATATACATGGGCGGCCCGCCCAAGTATAGTCTATGTGTGGGAAACCCTGCACTGTAACAAGTAAGATTGGCTGCAAAAGTTTTCCAAGTCGGATGCGTAAGACTAAAAACAAGTGTTTAAGAGACCATCTTTTGAGCGTATGCACCGTTTATACCATGAGATATACGATCAAAAAATGGCGTACGCCAGTTTCTACGCAATGTTTGCGATTTATAAAATACTAACTTGACGGGAAAATGTACGGTCCTCCACGCAAAGTCTAACCCATGCGTACGCACTAAGCACAAATACGGGAGAGACGAGAAACTGCACCGTTGGCAGAAGGAAGAATGCAATGTGGAAATAACAGTACAGTATAACCGTGTCTATCACAACTGGACCTTCTGTAGACACACTAACCCCCCCCGCCGCCGCCGTATTTTCACTGAATTGTCGTCTTGAAAAGTAGACCCCCCAGAAAAACGCGATTCTGCGAACGCAGAATTTACCGCATAATCAGCAAAATGGCGCAGATTTTTAAAAGGCCGCATTTTTATCAAAAGGTCGCATAATTCCCGCATTTTTCCACACAAAATTGAGGGGGAAAAAGTTAACTCGTCTTGACGTGAAGTGATGATGATGACGCAAAGTCATCAACTCGCGCATCACAGAAGGTAAACAACACCGGAGAGTGAACGTGTGGAACTCACACGAGAGAAAACACACCAAGATGAAAAAATCTAATTCATCTCATTTACCGACGAACATTTCTGCTAAAGACCGGGCAAAGCAGTACCCCGATGTCTTGCACGAAAATGGGGGGAAACTATTCTGCACCCCGTGCAACTGTGTGTTGGAGCATAAGAGAACATCGACGGTGACGACCCACTTTGATTCATTCAAACATTCGAAAATGCTTTCTGCTGCTGCGGACAAGAAAGCCAAACAACTCACGTTCACCGAGGCATCAACCTCCAAAACCCTCTCGAGGGCTACAAGAAACGAGGTGAGAAGATCGAAGCTGGTCAGATAACGAACAAGTAAATGAAAACAGAATGAGGCGGAGATGTGTGTGTGTGTGTGTGTGTGTGTGTGTGTGTGTGTGTGTGTGTGTGTGTGTGTGTGTGTGTGTGTCAGAGAGAGAGAGTGTGATTAAAATAGCCCAATTGCTTTTACAATAAATAAACATTGAATGTGTTTAATTGAATAGTAAAGGGGTTTAGCGTTAGTGGCAGGTTGTGTGTGAGAGAGAATAAATAAATAAGACAGCCCAATATTTATTTTGTCCGCATATTTCGCAACTTGCCGCAATTTCACCGCATACAATCACATACAACCCTGCATGTTTGATCGCATAATCAAGGATTTTAGCCGGCATAATCAAGGATTTTCGCCCCCGCGTTTTTCTGGAGGGTCTAGAAAAGGGTACTCACAAAAACAACTTCATCTTCACCTGTTGCACTTGTCCTTTCAACGTTAAAAACAATAAAACGGCATGAATTGCTTCGTCGCATTCATCGATCCTCAGCCTCGAGCCAGTTAACTAGAGAGCCTTCTATACCTCATTCACACCAACGGTGTTCAGGGCCGGTTCGGAGCTGGAGCTTGAAAAGCACCGGGTTTTCCTCTTCACACCGCAGCGGAGCAGCCTCTTAGCTCCGGAATCCGGTTTGTTTCGAGCACCAAAAAATTGTCCGGCCAGAGCAAAAGCACCACATATGTCACGCTTACGTCGAGGCGGGGGCAGGGGCAGGGGCAGGGGCAGAGACAGATACAGATACAGATCAACTCCTGAACAACAACAAAAAGCCCGCGTTTTATCCAGTTTGTACATAACGATGGAGAAACTTAACAAGAGTTTCAGTGTTTCTGCCATAGACTGTATATAAAGGTTTCTGCTCATGGTGATGCAACGTGTCTGTGTGTTAAGGTGGAACCTGAGCATTCACGTTGATCACCTCTCCATATAACTCATTATAAATCTATAAAACTATAAATAATAAACTTTACTTAATGTGTTCATTTGAGAACAGCTGTTACATACCTGGGTGAAGGTTACAGTTCATTTAAATGAAAGATACAACGTTACTCCACACTCATGGTTCAGTCCACCTTAAGAAATAAGACCGACCTCGGAAGCAGTTGTGTTTTAAAAAAACCTTTATTGACACGAGTACACTTTTTTTATAAGAATATAACTAAACCACAGAAATAATAATAACTGAGATTTCTATAGCGCCTTTCAAGGGACCCAAGGTCGCTTTACAGGTATAGGGCGAGCACACACAAAACAAAACAAAACAAAGGTCAGACAGACAAAACAACAGATCGATTTAAGGGACGAAAGCCTTGATGAACAGATGGGACTTGAGGGCCCTTTTGAAGGCGTCCAGTGTGGGGATGTTGCGAATCTCCGCAGGGAGAGCGTTCCAGAGGGTGGGGGCTGCCACACTGAAGGCTCTGTCCCCGAAGGTTCTCAGTTTGGTGCGGGGGGTGGTGAGCAGGCCAGAGTCTGAGGACCGCAGGTTCCGGGGTGGGGCATGTGGGTGGAGGATGTCTGATAGGTACTGGGGGGCAAGGGCATGGAGGGACTTGTAGGTCAGGAGGAGGACTTTATAAGTTATGCGGAACTTGACCGGCAACCAGTGGAGGTGGATGAGGGTGGGAGTGATGTGCTGCCACGGCTTTGTGTGTGTGAGGACCCGAGCTGCACAGTTTTGGACATACTGGAGCCTGTCCAGGGTTTTGTTGGGAACCCCGAACAGGACACCATTGCAGTAGTACAAGCGGGTGGTGACAAATGCATGCACCAGGGTCTCGGCAACCGACTCCGAGAGTGACGGTCGGAGTCTGGCAATGTTCCGCAGGTGGTAGAAAGCCGATTTGGTCACTGATTTGACATGGGAATGGTAGGAAAGGGTGGAGTCGAGGATCACACCCAGGTTGCGGGCTTCAGGAGATGGGGAGATGGAGCAGCCGTCGACCTCAACGACGAAGTCACCAACCTTCTGGAGCATGACTCCGGAAAAGCTGCAGATAGAGCCATAAGAAATTAATGCAACTGATTTCATCCGTGTGGTTTGGCTTTATGAAGCAGGCACGCAAACGGTTACGTCATGACCCAAACGATGCACTTACGGCCCGTCTACACTACAGGCATCGAAAAATGCTTTCAACGCTTCGCCCATTCATTTGAATGGGGTGACGTAGAAGATTTTTAAACTTCGCCGAACTGCATTGTGGGGAGCATGGCTTTGCAAGCATCACAAGCTCATGAGCATCATGAGGCTCAATGCTTGGCATCAGCCAATCAAATCCCGCGTATGCAAATCTGATAGTACAAGCGCTAGCCAATCAAACCGCGTGTATGCTGGGAGAGACTACGCAGGTAATTTTCTCATATTCAAAAAAATAGAGCGGTAGTGAATCACCCGGTGCTGTATGATCCGTCTCTGTTCATCTACCAAGATACAAACCGGAGGAGCGAGGCATGGAGGGAGGTGGCAGAGACAGTGGATGAAACTGGTGGGTTTTCGCCTGTTTGGGGATTTTATATCCAGTTTACTTTGTTTTAACATTGCTATTGCTTTGTATGCCAGGGGCGGGCGGGAGATTCCTGATTGGTTGTTGGTCGCGAGAAATTGCCAAGCCTCAGACACGCCCAGCTTCAAGATTTGTTGATGCCTGTAGTGTAGACTGGCCGTTACAGTGCAGGCGCTTTTCTGCTTGCTCTTTTCTGCTTGCTCCTGCCTCTGCTTACTTTTATGCTGATTTTCCTACTCGTATTCTCTGAAAACTTCGAGCAGCGGCTCCGGGACATTAACTTATCACTGGGACAGTTCATCTTCGTAAATAGATGGAGGGTTTCAGCCATATTTCAACATTTTTACTACGACCTCAGTCTTACAGTAGCGTGGCCTAGCAACAGATAAAGCCTGGTATGCTACTGCATGCTATTTAGCTTCAATTCAATACCTTTATTTATCCATGTAAAATCCCATTGAGATCAATGATCTCTTTTTCAAGGGAGACCTGCAGCAGTAGGTTCCACAAGAAGACATAAAAACATAAACAACAGAACAACAAAAGGACATCATACAGCAAAATGTAGATTACAATTTACATATTTAACCACATGTACAGGTACCAACAGCATCTGATTTTGTAGCATCCAACCAAGCTTTAAAAACATGTAGTGGTACTAGCTTGGTAATTGTCCATTCTTTTTGCAGACTGTTCCATGTTAGTGGAGCTGCACATCTAAAAGCTTTCTTCCCGAAGACAGTCCTAGCACTTGGCACATTTAATAAAACTACAGCATGCGATCTCAGGCAATAAGTACTTTCAATTCGCAGAGAGATTAGGGAGCAGATATAAGATGGTAGTTTATCCAACATGGCTTTGTAAATGAAAAAGTACCAGTGACTGTGCCTCCGTACAGTAAGTGATGGCAAAACCGCCTTGGTATACAGGGTACAGTGATGCGTAAGTGCTTTACAATTTGTCAAAAATCTCAGTGCACTGTGATACGCAGCTCAGGTAATTGGCAGGTGCATTCATATATAACAAATCACCATCGTCCAGCACAGGTAAAAAGGTCACAGTGACTAGCCTTTTCCTGGCCTCAAGCGAGAAACAGGACTTATTTCTGTAAAAGAAACCTAGCCTAACCCTCAGGTTTTTAAGCAGGTTGTTTACATGACATTTAAAAGTGAGACAATCATCAAGCCAGATACCCAAGTATTTGTAACAGGTAACCACTTCAAGTTGTATTCCTTGCGTAGTTACAATATCCAAAGCAGTCTCCGGTGTATTTTTAGCTTTAGCTTTAGAAAAGAGGATTACCTTGGTTTTATCCACATTTAAAAGAAGCTTAAGCTCAGAGAGCTGAGCCTGAATAATGTTAAAAACAGCCTGTCATTTTACAACAGCCTCGTTAATTGAGGGACCTGCACAGTACATAACGGTATCATCCGCATAAAAATGTAAGGTTGCTCCTTCGACATTTTCACCTAAACTATTAATATAGATAGAGAATAATAGCGGGCCTAAAACTGAACCTTGTGGTACACCATTAGTGATGTTTAACCACTCAGAAGACAGCCCATCAAACTGAACACATTGGGACCTTTCAGAGAGGTAGTTTACAAACCACCCCACTGCATGGCTGGATATGCCAATACTGACCAGCCTCTGCTTCAAAATGCGATGATCGACGGTATCAAAAGCTTTGGATAGGTCAACAAATAGAGCTGCTCAACTCTGCTTATTATCTAAAATACTCGTTTCATTGTGGCAGTGATGGTGCTATGTTGCTTTCTGAAGCCTGATTGATGTTTAGACAGGATGTCATTTGTACATAAAAACTCCTTTACTTGTTCACTCACTAGGCGTTCAAGAACCTTAAACAGAACTGACAATTTAGAGATGGGTCTATAATTGTTTAATAAGGTGGCCTCTCTTCCTTTTAGTAGTGGCAGGACATACGCTGACTTCCATATTTTTGGGATTTTGTTCGTGCTGAGAGCGAGGTTAAAAAGAGTAAGAGGTGGAGCAATAAAATCTGCAGCTATCATTAAAAAGAAAGGTTCTACGTTGTCCGGACCAGCCGGCTTTTTAGGATCTAGTTTGGTTAAGACTTCACGAACAACATCAACAGTAAAAGGAGTAAAACTGAAAGGGTTTTCCAGACCACATTGTTCTGTGTCACCAACTGTGGTGTTCACAGAAGCAGAATCAAACAGAGGCACAAAATGCTCATTAAAACAATTTAACATGGTAGCCCTATCCGATATAGTGCCAGATGCTGTGGTAAGGCACGGAGGTAGCTCATTACGGATATCACCGGTGGATATCGATTTTATGGCTTTCCAGAATCTTCTAGGGTTGTTCATGTTTTTTGTGGTTACTGATAGATAATACTTAGATTTAGCACTTTTGACTTGTGAAGTGAATCTATTCCTTAGCTCCCTAAAACGCAACCATTCTACCTCTGAGCCTGATTTCCTAGCCTTTGCTCAGGCCTTGTTTCTCTCATGCAGGAGACTAGATAATTCAGCAGAAAACCAAGGATTGTCTCGTCCCTTCACTCTAAATGTACGCAGGGGTGCATGTCTATCTATAATTTCCATAAAACCAAGATAAAAATAAGACCATGCAGTCTCAACATCAGCACACAAATCGATTTTTCCCCAATCAAACCCAAACAGATCATCCACAAATCCTCTCCACAAAATGTTTTATGTTTTATGATAATACGAGGTTTAACCTTTTGGACTTTTGTGTCCCTAATTGTGGCTACAACACAGTGGTCACTCAGATCATTTGCAAATACTCCCACAGCTGAGTATTTATAGGGAATATTAGTTAGAATGAGATCCATTAGGGAGGATTTATTTGGGGACTTAATATTAGGGCGAATTGGACTGTCAACAATCTGAGTAACATTTAAAGAGATACAAAGGTTTTTAAAATCCTCTGACACTGCAGTTAACCATTCCCAGTTAAAATCTCCAAGTAGCACTATTTCCTTGTAGTCTAGTTGGGATAAAATATTTGCTAGCGAAGACAAGGAGTCTTTGACAGCTGAGGGGGGTCTGTAACGGCCCATGACCATGACCCTTTGCCACTTCTATATTTAAGGCTAAAAATTCAAATTGCTTCCTGATGGATTTGGAAACTAATGTGGATACACTGAACTTATTCTTAACATAAATGGCAACGCCACCACCTTTATTAGGCCGGTTGGTACGATACACATCATAACCATTTAAGGCAATGTCAGAGGCCAAAATAGATTTATTTAGCCATGTTTCTGATAAAACAATGACGTCAGCGTCAGTCAAGCTCGCCCAAATATGGACAAAATCTAGTTTACCTAACAGAATCCCGATATGGGCCATTTTCCCAGACCAGCACACAGAATCCGCGATGTTCCTGGAGCAAAATCAGCACAGCAGCAAAGGACAGACGAAAGCAGCAGCGTGGTATCCCCGGGGTGAAAGCAGGCCTCTGCAACAGCAGAACCAGGACAGGTGGAAAGCAGGCCCCAGCCGTGGTAAAATGCTCCTCCGCACAGCAGCACAGGCCCGGTGGAAGCAGGCCAAGCCTGAAGCGTGGATCCACTCCGTTTCTCTGCAACGACTCCGGGGTAAAAACCTCTCCAGTGCAGCCGTACTCTACAGGTGGGAGCAGGCCTCCGTAGATCGCAGATCGCAAGGCTAGTTAAGCTAGTTGGTAGCAAAATGCCTCCGTTCTCTACAGATGACTTCCACAAACGTATACAGAAGATGGCTGTGTTGGAAATGAAAATGCAACGGTTGGAAGTTAACATGGAAGTGAATGGACTATATCGTGGGAATGACACCACTTTACCAGTGTTACAAAAATAATGGAGAAGGGTATGCTAACTCACAGCTAGTTAGCAGCTACAAGGATTTCAAGGAACAGGAGGGCTGTGTACTGGGTAATAAATCTACAAGTGGTAGTCCTCCCTGGAACTCTCTGGGTGCAAAGCCTAAGAGTAAATCATTTCCATGGGATTTGGGAGGACGGATAACAGGCAGAGCCCATCGCTCTGAAATCTGTGATGCAACCGGCTGGCCTGCATTGTTATCACCCAGGAAGAGCGCCCCTTCAACCCCTATTCCTACTAGGAAACAGCCGTGGACAGCTGCTAAAGGGAGAATTACAAACAATCCTCCTAAACCACCAAGTGTGCCAATCCAGAACAGATACGCTCCGCTGACCGAGCACCGGAGATCCCTTTCTGATGACCTGGATAACCCGTCCTCTTCACACAGCAGGGTAAGGACCAATAGCTACTCCAAAAGTAAAAGGCTAGAGGGAAAGCTAACGACTGGGCCTGAAACTCTGATTGTGGGTGACTCTGCTGTAAGAGATGTAAAAGGTCTGTGTAATAAGAACAACACCAAAGTAGTAAGTGTTTTCCCAAGGATGTGGTCTCTGACTTGGCTGAGAAGATCCTGCATATTGGGGCTGAACATCTGACTGTGAAGAATGTGGTTCTGCACATTGGAACAAATGATGTTGTGAAACAAGAGTCAGAAGTGCTGAAAGAAGACTTTAAATGTTAGTTGGAAACTGCCAGCTCTCTAAATGCAGAGGTGTTCATCAGTGGCCCTTTATCGCCAGTCAGAAGAGGAGTGGAGAGATTCAGCAGATTGTTTGCACTGAACACCTGGCTTTCAACTGTCTGTATTGACCATTCTGTCAATTTTATTGACAATTTTAACTTTTTCTGGGACCGCAGACATCTTTTCAAGGCAAATGGAGTTTGCCTGAACAAGTCAGGAGTGAAATTGTTTATCTCTTAACATATTCAACTGCCTGCGTCATCAATCTGTTCCCTCTGCCAACGACAAGCGGCAAGACGAATCAAAACAGGAGAAAGACACAACACATCGCTCAGAAAACCCTGAAGAATTATCACTGCACCCGCCTGAGGAATGTTCTGATTATGGGAGACCTATGAGACACATGGAGGAGTCTCCACTGCCCGTCACGATCGCCCCCCATCCTGGAGATCGTTGAACACATGAAGGAGATACAGAGGGTTGGCACCGATTCCTTCCTGGATTTCAAAGACCAAACTAAGGCGATACGCAGGGCTGGCAGCATGTCCTTTACCCCCGCTCCTCAACGACGCCCACCATCTCCCCCGTCTTCATCACCGCGCCTACGTCAACCACCTCCCCCCCTGGCAGCATGTCCTTTAACCCCGCACCATCTCCCCCGTCTCCTGATAAGGATGTGTGTGTACAAAACGCAACAAACTCTTACTGATATGTGCTGGGTCCAGGCTCAAGAGCGTATGGCACTCTCAACTCTTTCCAGGACATGTCGGGGCCCTGCCTGCCTATAGCTTTGCCGATATCTGTGTTGATAGGTAATAGATTAAGAGCGGTGAATCGTCTTAGAAACAGGAAGCGCCCAAACGTTTGTATGAGTTTATCTAATTTAGCATTGATTCCATGTCAGCCACAGCTTGTTACAAAACACATGACTGATAGTGTGTTTAACAAACTTAAACTAGCTTTATTAAATGTCAGGTCTTTGGCAGGAAAAACATTTTTAAGCAATGATTTTATCACTGAGCACAATCTTGATTTTATGTTTTTAACAGAAACTTGGATTGAACAAAATAACAGTGCAGCTGTTCTTATCGAATCAACCCCTCCCAACTTTAGTTTTATGAGTCAGGAAAGAATGCATACGAAAGGGGGTGGAGTTGCTATTCTGTTCAATGATTCCCTTCAATGCAGGAAGACATCGTATGGAAACTTTGATTCTTTTGAATATGTGGCCCTTCAGCTGAAATGCTCCTCTCGAGCTCTGTTCCTAAATATCTATAGACCACCCAAATACTGTGCAAGCTTTTTTGATGACTTTACTGAACTGCTGTCTATAGTGTGTATTGACTTTGACCGTCTAGTCATTGTTGGTGATTTCAACATCCATGTTGACAACCCCCAGGACAGAGGGGCTAAATAACTGTTTTGTGTTCTTGATAGCTATGGACTGACTCAGCATGTGACGGAGCCCACGCACAATAAGGGGCACACTCTGGACTTAATTATCTCAAAGGGTCTGAATATCTCTAAGGTTGTGGTGACTGATGTTGCACTGTCTGACCATTCCTGTGTTTTCTTTGAGAGCTCTATTTCTGTTCACAAAAATGTTCAAAAAGAGATAACCACAAAGCGATGTTTAACTGAAAATACTAGGGAAATGTTTACTCAGAATTTTTCTTCCACCTTTGCCCCTGCTAACATCTCAGTAAATGAGCTCGTAGATCATTTTAATTCAAAAATGAAAAACGTTATAGATGCCATTGCACCAACTAAGGTAAAGGAAGTGTCTGGCAAGAAAATATCTCCATGGAGAAAGGCCATGACCGTTAAAACAGAAAAAAAAGAATGTCGAAAAGCTGAACGCAGGTGGCGAAAAACAAATCTCCAGGTTCACTTTGAAATCTATAAAGAGAGACTTGGCCTTTATAATTTGGAATTGAAAAACGCACGACAATCGTTCTTCTCTGACATAGTTACCAAAAACAATGCACGTGCCTTGTTTGCTACCGTCGACAGACTAACTAACCCCCCAGTGTCAGTAGCCTCTGAATTTCTATCCACCAGGGCGTGCAATGATTTTGCCTCCTTCTTCACTGACAACATTCAGAAAATCAGACAAGCAGTCAGTGCCTCTGCATCAGGAACAGCAAATGTGTTGTCTCTGTGTCCACTTAACATCAATTCAGACATCATGACACAATTCCATCAGATTAATGATAAAAACCTAGAGGACATTATACAACTTCTGAAATCCTCCTCCTGCTGCCTTGATATTATTCCAACAGGATTTTTCAAAGATGTTTTGCCTTGCATGGCCTCAGAACTACTTCATATAGTAAACAAATCTCTTCACTCAGGTATTTTTCCACAGGCCCTGAAAACGGCAGTCATTAAACCGCTCTTAAAAAAGAATAATCTAGATGCTTCAGTAATAAACAACTACAGGCCCATATCAAACCTGCCATTTCTAAGATCATTGAAAAAGTTGTTTTTCAACAGTTGAGTAATTTCTTTCATTTAAATAACTGTTTCGATATGTTCCAGTCAGGCTTTCGTCCAAACCACAGCACTGAGACTGCTCTTGTAAAGGTCTTCAATTACATCCACTTAAACACAGACAGTGGCAGAACTTCAGTGTTAGTATTATTAGATCTCAGTGCTGCGTTTGACACTGTTGACAAAACTGGAAAACTGGGTGGGACTTTCGGAAACAGTTCTAAATTGGTTTGAGTACATTGAACAAATCAATGACTGGATTTGTCAGAACTTTCTCCAATTAAACAAAGATAAAACTGAGGTAATGGTTTTTGGAGCCAAGGCAGAACGTATAAAAGTTAGCGCTGAGCTTCAGTCTGCAATGTTCAAAACAACAGATAAAGCCAGAAATCTAGGTGTAGTCATGGACTCTGACCTGAGTTTCAACAGTCACATTAAAACAGTTACTAAATCAGCCTACTATCACCTAAAGAACATATCTAGGATTAAAAGACTAATGTCACAGCAGGATTTGGAAAAACTTGTCCATGCCTTTGTCTTCAGTAGACTGGACTACTGCAATGGTGTCTTCACAGGTCTCACTAAAAAATCTATTAGATGCAGCTGATTCAGAACGCCGCTGCTCGAGTCCTCACTAACACTAAGAAAGTGGATCACATCACTCCTGTTCTGAAGTCTTTACACTGGCTTCCTGTGTGTCAAAGAATAGATTTCAAAATACTGCTGCTGGTTTATAAAGCACTGAATGGTTTAGGCCCAAAATACATTTCTGACCTCCTGCTAAACTATGAACCATCCAGAACTCTCAGGTCTTCAGGGACTGGTCAGCTTTCTGTCCCCAGAGTCAGAACTAAACATGGAGAAGCAGCGTTCAGTTATTATGCTCCAAATATCTGGAACAAACTCCCAGAAACCTGCAGGTCCGCTGCAACTCTGACTACTTTTAAATCCAGGCTGAATACTTTTCTTTTTGTCGATGCTTTTAATTGAACTATTCATATCTTAGACTGCACTTTTAACTTTTATCCATGTATTTTTTCTTTTAATGTTTTACATTTAAACGTAATTCATTTCTCCATGACATTTATGAGAGGGACTGCTCGAAAGTAGGATATTTGGGATATCCATCGTAGCCAGGGTTACGATCAGTTTTTAGGTGAGTTGTACTGAGGAACAAGTATCATATCACCAACGGGTGAAAAATAGTGTTTGGTAACACGGGGTGTTCAGGTAACACTTAAAGACTTTGTTATGGAACGCAAAGCAGAGTAGGGGGCTAGTACACCCTCCTGAGGGTCTGATTGTGGATGTCATGCGAGCATAACATGGTGAAAACAATCAGTCTAAATTAACAATCGGGACGGAAATGTTCAGATTTCCAAAGGGAGGTTCTGTGAATAAATTATAAATAAAGAACTGAAATAATTGAACAATTCATATCTTAGACTGCACTGTAACTTTGATCTTTTAATGTTTATTTGTTTAGCTTTTCTTTTTAATGACTGATTTTAAATGTTTTTTGTTTTTCTTTTAATGTTTATTTTATTATCTTTTACTGTTTTTAAATGCCTTTGTCCGAATGTCTTTCATTTTTGTAAAGCACCTTGAATTGCCTGGTGCTGAAAGGTGCTATATAAATAAACTTGCCTGCCTTGCCTTGCCTTGCAACGACGCATTACCAGTCGGACTCTAGGCGGTGTGAAAAGAGCCAGAGCTAAACCGAATAACTGGTTCTGAACCTGAAAATCTCGAGCACGGAGCTTGAACCGGAGTTGCGTTGGTGTGAATGAGGTTCTAGAGCACCCTGGAACCGAGGGGAACTCTGAAAGAACACGCCCATTGGCTACAAATCAATATATGATTGGTTGATCAAACTGTCAGTCCAAACGTACGCTCTCATTCAGTGTAACGGCCACGGGCCTCATTTATAAAGGGATATACGCTAAAAAGATGGCGTACGCCAGTTTCTACGCAATGTGTGCGATTTATAAAATACTAACTTGACGGGAACATGTGCGGACCTCCACGCAAACTCCAGTCTAACCCATGCGTATGCACTAAGCTCAACAACGGGAGAGACGAAAAACTGCGACACCGTTGGCAGAAGGAAGAATGGAGAGAAATATGTGGAAATAATACCATAAATAAAACGTTACCTCTCATTTATCATATATGAAGAATTCATTTTCAAACATTGATTAAAGCCAATCTTAAAATGATTAAACAAACACCTGTTTGCGACTCCTCAGTGCACACAAAAACATAACTTAATAATAATACGGATATGTTATTTAAAACCACCTCGAATATGTTGTGTTAATGTTATGAAATGTTTTCTCATAAATGATGCGGTGAGCAGGAGGACAGAATTACGTCTAAACTGACGACGTTTTGCATTTCTATAGGTTGTAGATACGAGCATGGTTTTATATAGTATCACGTTTAATCGTGTTTTATGCCGTTTGCCAAGACTTGATAAGTCGCTCGTAAAACACAGGAGGTATGGAAACTAAGAACACCATATGTGGTCAATTGTACAGCTAATATAACGCAACACATTAGTTATATTTCCTTTAACTGGTGGATTATGGATATAGTTGCTGATCGACAGCTGGAACACAAACCACCAAATACAAAAATATAATTAATATCCAATAGTCCAGAAGGAGGCCCAGAAGGAGGACTCGTCGGCGAGCGTCTGGTGGCCGGGCTTGCCACGGAGCCCGGCCGGGCCCAGCCCGAAAAGGCAACGTGGGCAACACCTCCGCTTCTCCGTCCCGCGGGCCCACCACCTACGGGAAACATCGATGGGGTCGGGTGCGCTGCCAGAAGGGTGGCAGTGAAAGCGGAGGGTCTCGACGGACCAGACCCGGGCGGCAGAAGCTGGCTTTGGGGACGTGGAACGTCACCTCTCTGGGGGGGAAGGAGCCGGAGCTTGTGCGGGAGGTGGAGCGGTACCAGTTGGATCTGGTTGGGCTCACCTCTACGCACAGCGTCGGCTCTGGAACCTTACTTCTGGATAGGGGTTGGACTCTATTCTTCTCCGGAGTTGCTCACGGTGTGAGGCGCCGGGCGGGTGTGGGGATACTCACAAGTCCCCGGTTAGGTGCTTCGTTGTTGGAGTTTACCCCAGTGGACGAGAGGGTCGCCTCCCTACGCCTGCGGGTTATGGGGGGGAAAACTCTGACTGTTGTGTGTGCTTATGCACCCAACAGCAGTTCAGAGTATTCGGCCTTCTTGGAGACCCTGGAAAGAGTCCTGTATGGGGCTCCTGAAGGGGACTCCTTAGTCTTGCTGGGAGACTTCAACGCACATGTGGGCAATGATGGAGACACTTGGAGGGGCGTGATTGGGAGGAACGGCCCCCCTGATCTGAACCGGAGTGGTGGTTTGTTACTGGACTTCTGTGGTAGTCATGGATTGGCCATAACAAACACCATGTTCGAACATAAGGATGCTCATAAGTGTACGTGGTACCAGAGCACCCTAGGCAGAAGGTCCATGATCGATTTCGTTATCGTATCATCGGACCTGAGGCCGTATGTTTTGGACACTCGGGTAAAGAGAGGGGCGGAGTTGTCAACTGATCACCATCTGGTGGTGAGTTGGGTCGAGTGGCGGGGGAAGCCTCTGGATAGACCTGGTAAGCCCAAACGTGTAGTTCGGGTGAACTGGGAACGTCTGGAGGAGGCCCAAGTTCAGGAGGCCTTCAACTCACACCTCCGGCGGAGCTTTTCGGGCATTCCTGTGGAGGTTGGGGACATTGAACCAGAGTGGTCGGTGTTCAAAGCCTCTATTGCCGAAGCCGCGGCGGGGAGCTGTGGTCTCAAGGTCCTAGGTGCCTCAAGGGGCGGTAACCCTCGAACCTCCTGGTGGACACCGGTGGTCAGGGAAGCCGTCCGACTGAAGAAGGAGGCCTTCAGGGATTTGTTATCCCGGGGACTCCCGAGGCAGTTGCAAGGTACCGACAGGCCCGAAGGGCAGCAGCCTCATCCGTGGCCGAGGCAAAGCAGCGGGTGTGGGAGAAGTTCGGAGAAGACATGGAGAAGGACTTTCGGGCGGCACCAAAGTTGTTCTGGAAAACTGTCCGACACCTCAGGAGGGGGAAGCAGGGAACCATCCAAGCTGTGTACAGTAAGGATGGGACGTTGTTGACCTCAACTGATGGAGTGTTGGGGCGTTGGAAGGAACACTTTGAGGAACTCCTGAACCCGACAACTCCGCCCTCTATGTTAGAGGCAGAGCTGGAGTATGACGGGGGATCAACGCCAATCTCCCGGGGGGAGGTCACTGGGGTCGTCAAACAACTCCACAGTGGCAAAGCCCCGGGGGTGGATGAGATCCGCCCGGAAATGCTGAAGGCTCTGGGTGTTGAGGGACTGTCATGGTTGACACGTCTCATCAACGTTGCGTGGAAGTCGGAAACAGTACCGAAGGAGTGGCAGACCGGGGTGGTGGTCCCCCTTTTCAAAAAGGGGGATCAGAGGGTGTGTGCCAATTACAGAGGCATCACACTACTCAGCCTCCCCGGGAAAGTTTACTCCAAGGTACTCGAAAGGAGGGTCAGGCCGATTGTCGAACCTCAGATTGAGGAGGAACAATGCGGATTCCGTCCTGGTCGTGGAACGACGGATCAGCTTTTTACTCTCGCAAGGATCCTGGAGGGGGCCTGGGAGTACGCTTATCCGGTCTACATGTGTTTTGTAGACTTGGAGAAGCGTATGACCGGGTTCCCCGGGAGGTACTGTGGGAGGTGCTGCGGGAGTATGGGGTGAGGGGGTCTCTACTCAGGGCCATCCAATCTCTGTACTCCCAAAGCGAGAGCTGTGTCCGGGTCCTCGGCAGTAAGTCGGACCCATTTCCGGTGAGGGTTGGCCTCCGCCAGGGCTGCGCTTTGTCACCAATCCTGTTTGTAATATACATGGATCGGATTTCGAGGCGTAGTCGTGGGGGGGGGGTCTGCAGTTCGGTGGACTAAGGATTGCACCACTGCTTTTTGCAGATGATGTGGTTCTGATGGCTTCATCGGTCTGCGACCTTCAGCACTCACTGGATCGGTTCGCAACCGAGTGTGAAGCGGCTGGGATGAGGATCAGCACCTCCAAATCTGAGGCCATGGTTCTCAGCAGGAAACCGATGGATTGTCCACTCCAAGTAGGGAATGAGTCCTTACCCCAAGTGAAGGAGTTCAAGTATCTCGGGGTCTTGTTCTCGAGTGAGGGATCAATGGAGCGTGAGATGGGCCGGAGAATCGGAGCAGCGGGAGCAGTATTGCAGTCGCTTTACCGCACCGTTGTGACGAAAAGGGAGCTGAGCCGGAAGGCAAAGCTCTCTGTCTACCGGGCCATTTTCGTTCCTACCCTCACCTATGGTCATGAAGGATGGGTCATGACCGAAAGAACGAGATCGCGGATACAAGCGGCCGAGATGGGTTTCCTCCGCCGGGTGGCTGGTGTCTCCCTTAGAGATAAGGTGAGAAGTTCGGTCATCAGGGAGGGACTCGGAGTTAAGCCGCTCCTCCTTCGCGTCGAAAGAAGCCAGTTGAGGTGGTTCAGGCACCTAGTTAGGATGCCACCTGGGCGCCTCCCTAGGGAGGTGTTCCAGGCACGTCCAGCTGGGAAGAGACCAAGGGGTAGACCTAGGACCAGGTGGAGGGATTATATCTCTTCGCTGGCCTGGGAGCGCCTTGGGATCCCCCAGTCAGAGCTGGTTGATGTCGCCAGGGAAAAGAAAGTTTGGGGCTCTCTGCTGGAACTGCTACCCCCGCGACCCGACCACGGATAAGCGGGAGAAGATGGATGGATGGATGGATGGATCCAATAGTCATGACTCATGAGTCCACTCCGGAGGGACTTCACGATCATACCGTTTCTCATCAAGGGGACAGGAGGTCCCCGGCACAAACACACTGCCTGAGGAAGGCTATGTGTATTATTTTTGTCATGAACCTTTTTCGGACCACTTATTTATGTTGGTGACGATCCGACCTCCATGCTGCTACTCTGGTTCAAACTGCATCCACCAAACAATATGATTTATCTCGACTTCCCCTAAATAACTAAAATCTGACACGTTTTTAGCTGTTCTGCCGTCATTTCCTGTGATCTTCTTCATGCAGTCAGTCAAAATGAATGAATGAATGGGCGTTTCTTTGACTATGTACAGGCAAATATGGGCGTTACGTGAAGCCCGCAAAAGCTGCGCCGCATTTCGAGTCGGTTGTGATTTTATAAAGGAAAACAGGCGTAGGAAGTGCTGTACGCACTTCCCTCGCCGGTACGCAATGTTTGGTGAATCGGAAAATGTCTGTACCTATTTTTTGGATTTCTACTACGTAAGCAACCTTCCCACGTGAATTCTACGCACGGCGTTATAAATGAGGCCCCTGAGCATGGTGCGCAATGAAGACTGTAAAAACAAGCAGCATACATGCAGATATTTGAACTGCTAGCTTAAGGAAATGGCTACAAGGTTGAAATTAAAAGTAATGACTAAATGTAGAAATAGTTAGGTAAAAGTAATGACTAAATTGTTGTTATAGTTAGCTAAAAGTAACGGCTAATTGTAGAAATAGTTAGCTTAATGGTGATGTTAAGGGTTGAAATAGTCAGCTAGAAGTTTAAAGAAATGTTAGTTCAAAGCAATGTATTGTTGAAAGTAAGCTTAAAGTTTCCGAATATAAACTAACTATAATGTCTAATTGACTGAAATCGAAGGATACAATAATGGAGTTGGTTGAAACATTAAGCCATAGACACATGGTTGATGTTAGCTAAAGTAGGCCTAATTGATGATGTTTAAGAAAGGTCCAGCTTTTGCAAAAATAATACCCTAACTGCAAACTCGAAAAACTAAATATGTGTTAAATGAAATGAAATAACTATTGTAAAGTGATCACATTTTATTATTAATGGTTCAATAACATCCAGTTGTTATATTGACATGAGCACATTTGTAACATGACATGGTATTTTCGAACAAGAAGTTGCCCCTACCCGAGTTCATCTGATAGATCTGTGGGGTCTGACAACTACGTCAGAAGCCATTGCACTCCAGAAACAAATTCATATTTATCGACAGCTATAAATAGTACAGCTGCGTTAAATGTGCAGCATTAACCATGTGTTTAAAACTGTGATGCGTTTTAACCGGTTTTAACTAGTCTTTTATCAACAATTTCCAAAACATGTTTCCATAGGCTATTACTTTCTTTTCTTTTCTTTAACTCTAATTGTAGTTTTATCCTTTGTTCAACAATGTTTAATATTAATAATGAGCTTGATTTTGACCACGTGGACCCCCCGCTACTCTCCATAGTGTGAACAATCCTTCAGGGAGTCCAGGTAAATCACGGGCGAAGTGTTGTACTTGCTAGGTTGCTGCCCAGAGGCTGTGGGGCGACTGTGCTGTCCCGGAGCAGGCCAACATCAAAGCCCTTGATCCCGAAGAGCCTGAGGCTACCAACAGCCGACAGCTCTGATTGTCAGCGGAGATTCAAAAAGATTTTGTGCGAGAGAAGAACACAGTGATTTCTCACAAAGTTACTTGCAAATATAACCTCAATAAGAAAATGTCTGGCGACACATCTTACCACATGAAAGTGGCATTCAAACTAAGCAGTACATTAGGGACATACACCCTCAAATCTATGTTTTTGGCGACAACTGATAATAGGGTCACTCACACACACACACACACACACCTCTGAGTGTTCTCAGGTCCGACATTGAGTTATAACAAGTCTTTTGAGACCTATCAGCCGCTGTTTTTGTGGCTCATCAGAATGCATGCGCCACATCACATTAGTCCCCACGTGTGAACTGTGATTTTACTTGGTAATTTTGAAGCGTGTCACTGCCTATACATATTCATGCTGGGCCTATAAGTGTCAAATTGAAATGTCCTTGCAGTGTCCTTGACAGCGAGTTATTAATATTGAATACCTAAGTCACATTGACTAGATGAGAGCTATACAGGTCATCGCCTGCCACATTCCCCCCCCCCTCTGTGTCCTGGGAACAATTGGAGAAATCATCAAATTGTTTTAGATCTGTGTAAGATAGCATGTGTATCAGGTCAATTATGAAATACTTTCATGTGCACTATAATTATACAGCACACACATTATGGGATTCCTATTGTATTTCACGTGAGCAGTTTTCCACTTATTTTACTCATTTAGGAGGCTGCTGACTGGGAGCCCACGCGCTCCGAATTAAAAGCCATAAATCCCAGGGTATTACTCTGAACGCAAACATCTTAACTATTCCAATTCTCCAATCCCTAAATTGGTGCGGCTGTTGTTGCTTGTGGCTGCTTTTTAAAACCCTCCTCCTGCTCCTGAACGGTGTGCAGCCCGGTACCGGAGCTTTGTCTGGCTGCTGTGCTTGATAGGATGCTGGCTGCAGGCGTCTCGTCGCAGCAGCTGAGATGAGGTCGCTGAGATCCTCCCGCTCGTGGCGACGCCCAAGGGCCATCAACACAGCGGGGAGCCCAGGTGCCGGTGAGGTCTCGCACAGCCTCGCCTCGCTTCATGAAAGCCTAATGAAGAGAGGGGGGCTTGGAAACGGTGTTGTTAGACGCCCACAATCCTGCAGCACGGGAGCATGGAGAGGATCAAAACAGCGTGCAGGAGAATTCAAAGAGAGAGCAGAGATGCAGAGGCAGGAAATATACCCAAACGTTGCTTTTATTGCTGTCCGAAATGAGAAACAAAAGTATTCATCTGTGATTGCCGTTAATAAATAAAGTTGCGTGTGTACAGATCTTGCCCCATCCCACTCAGAAGCAAAGAGTAAAATACAACAGAGTACAATCATCCTTTATGTAGATTGAATGAAACACTAAATGTAAGGACTCATCTTTGCATGTAAAAACAAGTCCATAATGTCACGTTAAAGTAAAATCAGTCAGTCAATGTTTTAGCCATTTATCCATTTTCAAAAAAAGGTAAATGAAAGAAACAAAAAGGATATGATGCAGAATATTTGCTACAAATCAATGTTGCTGTATGGTACGGTGGCCCTGATGGTCGAAACACAACATTTTCAAAGAAAATTTTTTGAAAACACGAGATTTCAAAAAATACAGCTGCAATGGAGAAAAACGACAACATTTCCTAGAATCGTAAAATGTAGGCACGTATTGGACATGGATTCCTCAAAAAGTAACATTAAAAAAAAGCGTCAACTCTTCAGCAAACATAATCAATTAGCCACCACTGGGCATTATGGGATATGTGGGCCAGTCTTTGCCCTAAATAAGAAGTACCATCCTTTGCTTAGACTGACAGACGAATCTAATCAGCAAAGAGGAATCCATTTCAAAGACCTACCTCCCTTTTCATTTCAAACCTTTATTTAACCAGATTGGTCCCATTGAGATCATATATCTCTTTTTCAAGGGAGACCTGCAAAACCTGTTTGTTAATGTTGTTGGGTTTTCTGAATTGTGGTTGTGTTTTGTGAAATGTTGTTATTGACTTTCAGGGCATAAGAAAGCCTTAATCATTTAAACCAGAAATTCATCATATTATTTTAAACCACAAATACCATGCACTTCAAACCATTTTCCAAGAACATTTCTTATGATGACTCGTAACCCGTAATTAAATGTACTTTCATTTCAGCAACAGCAACTTTGTTCACCATTAGGTGATTATTCCATTTTCGAAGTCAGCACATTTTCAGTGTAAATAACATAAAAATATCGGACAAATGTTACACACCCAGCACATACATTCAATATAATACAAACTGATATTTCTGCTAGTTTCAGGAAAACATAACCTGGGGCCATGAAATATATAAAACAAAGCAGCTTCTGATTATCTAAAAGAAAAAAACTGTACATATACAATCTTTGGAAATTAAATAACAAATGTGTCTCCTCCGTCATCGCTGCGGGGTCCTCAAAAGGACTTCTTTGGTTGAAGGGTCTGTTTGGCGCGCCGTGTATCACCACATCTGATTTAGATTCAAACCTACCACATACTCAGAGACATGCAGGTCCTCTGGGAACAGTTTTTGAGGAGGAACTACTGGAGTTTCTTCTTCCTGCTGCCTCTCCTCTCACTGTACTGAACCTGCAGGGAATACGAACATGAGTCACTGTAAAACCAGAGCAACTTAAGTGTTGTTCTTATTTTGTATAACAATAATCATTTATTTCTCTCCATCTTGTAGAGCTTGTATTCATTGCAAAACAGATAACATTTTCAATAGAGTTTTGCAGACTTATGACGTATTTTTGTAGGCCGATTCAGAAGTTAGCATCTCAAGGGCGCAATTGATAAAAGTCTAATGGTATTTTTCCATTGGATTTTGAAATAGCCTATTGGAGAAAAAGGTTCTGAGAAACACACGTTTATGATACTAACTCTTTTTTTACGAAGGATCGTCTTCACATAGTAACACCACTTTATGATCAATCAGCAGAACCAAAAAGCTAATGTACGGCTATAAACAGACTTCCACTGCTAAGCTAAAGGCAGATAATGTTAAGCTATAAACTGACTGCTAAAGGCAGCTAATGTTAAGCTATAAACTGACTACCACTGCTAAGCTGAAGGCAGCTAATGTTAGGCTATAAACAAACTACCACTGCTAAGCTGAAGGCAGCTAATGTTAGGCTATAAACAAACTACTACTGCTAAGCTGAAGGCAGCTAATGTTAGGCTATAAACTACCACTGCTAAGCTAAAGGCAGCTAATGTTAGGCTATAAACAAACTACCACTGCTAAGCTAAAGGCAGCTAATGTTAGGCTATAAACAAACTACCACTGCTAAGCTGAAGGCAGCTAATGTTAGGCTATAAACTACCACTGCTAAGCTAAATGCAGCTAATGTTAGGCTATAAACTACCACTGCTAAGCTAAAGGCAGCTAATGTTAGGCTATAAACAAACTACCACTGCTAAGCTCAGGGCTCTCAAGTCTCACGCATTTGGCGTGAGACACACGCATTCCACTCCATTCACACGCTCACACGCCACATCTTGTATTTCTCACGCAGAGATTTCTTTCCAGGGTACCGCCCACCAAGTTGCGCCGCAATTTTGTAAACAAACTAGTACGGAATCACTGTAGCCACGCATCAACCACTCAAAAGAATGTAAGCTATCGAACAGCCAATTAGAAAATAACATGGCTGAATCCGGGTAGGATTTAGACATTCTGCCCTATACTTTATAGACAGTAGTGCTGTAGCGTCGATGCGTCGACGACATATTTCCGCGTCGACTTCAAAATATCGTCGACGACATATTTCCGCGTCGACGCGTCGCTACACACACGTGGGTGTGTAAACAAAGCAACAAGCAGTTCGCAATCGCACTTCAAACACAATGGAGACTGAAACGGCTGCCACCTCCTCCTCACAGGATTGCGCACGAAGCCCTCAAACGAAAACATCTCGCCCTAGGTCTTCAAAAGCATGGGAATATTTTAAAGTTAGTCCAAAACGCAAAGATATTGTCATTTGCAGTCTTTGCCAAATGGAGTTGGCATATCACACAAGCACAATGGCTATGTTGGAACATTTAAAGTGGCAGCTAGCTGTGGTGGCTACCATTAGCAGCTAGCATTTGCTCTCCGATTTTTACATAAAAATTGAATTATGGATTATAAATGCAATCATTTTTTTATACATAGACGTTAAAAACCTATGGATTAACCGATTCAGCCGCGTTTTTTCTCATTGTAATGCCATTGAACACGTCTTTTGATCAGATTGACAGCTACGGTGGTGAGACGATCTCCCTAGAAGCTCTGTAAAGGTACGTGTTGTGATGACTGTATTTGCTTCCCCTGTCGCGAGTCCGTATCACTCAGTGATGATACTATATACCTACATAATCTGTGGAGTCTCAGCTTTAATCGGATATCTTGTATGTGCAGCTACGATAAGTAATAAGGGTACTTTTATCTTGAGTTCTGTGCCAATGTCCGTTAGCATTTTTCGCTCATGGGTCATTTAGATGCTTCTTATGAGACTTGTGTTTTGTTTTGGTAAACATGGTTTGTATCGTCAGTTAGCTGAGATTATTTCAGTTAATCTGGTATAACACATTAATAGTTTGTTAAATATTAAGATCCCCTGAGACACAGTATCGTGGAAAAAAAAATGTTTACATTACTTTTTTTACATTACGTTTTTTATGAATTGAACAACAGAAAAATAATCGTAAGATTAGTCGACTAATCGATCAAATAATCGCCCGATTAATCGTTTTCGAAATAATCGTTTCCCCCCAGCACTAATAGACACGTAAGGGTTTCAACATTTTCCAGGATTTCAATATTTTGATTGAATACATTAATCAGTTCTTTACACATGGTGCTCTTTTTAGATTTCAGGAACTACTACCTTTCCATGGGCCGGAGGAACAGGACAAGGAATGTGAGGAGTTCCTGGAATATCAGCTGATGGATATCCCCATGCCCCAAGATCCCACCACCTTTAATGTTGAGGAGTTTTGGGGGAGTATGTCCTCAATCAAGTGCAAGGTAAGAAATATTTGGCACCACATGACATACACATAATCTATTGAAATCAAAAGCAAAGCATTTGAGTAATATAGTCTCTTGGTTCCTTTTTTTAAAGGTGACCGGTTTGAGCCAGTTTGGGAGGCTCACTAAAATAGCTCAACTTGTTCTAGTGCTCCCTCACTCTAATGCCGACGCGGAGAGGGTTGCCACCAACACCTACAACAACAAAAAACACACACACATCCCTTCACTAAGAATGAAATAAATATGTTTTTATTTGTATGAATTTATGTGTCATTTATCAGATAAGACCACCGTCCCCACCCAAAGCCCCGCCGCTGCCAAAATCTCACTCTGAACTCTGTTCAAAACTTGAGAGCCCTGGCTAAGCTAAAGGCAGCTAATGTTAGGCTATAAACAAACTACCACTGCTAAGCTGAAGGCAGCTAATGTTAGGCTAAACAAAATACCACTGATAAGCTAAAGGCAGCTAATGCTAGGCTATAAACAAACTACCACTGCTAAACTAAAGGCAGCTAATGTTAGGCTATAGACAAACTACATCACAATTTAGAACAAAACCTGAACATCTCTTAAGGTAACCACAGGCATCTAATACGCAAAAAAAGAACCGTTGATTTCAAAACAAGGGAATAGAAAGGGGTAAAATGCTAACTAATTCCTGCACCACGTTATAAGGGAGAACAACCACTACTGAGCAGGACGACCACAGTCATGCATAGACAGAAATAACAGTGGCTGGCCGAGAAGCTATGAGAGTCTCCGTCACGAAACCCAGAGGCCCAAGGGCATTCAAGAAGGACAGGGAGGAGGCAAATGGGGTCAAACGACTTAAAGAGGAAAGGATAGACACAGAGAGGATGAGGAGGAGAGACAACAGCGGGTAAAAAGAGAAAATAAAGAAAGGAAAGAGGATACAAGAAGGGAGAATGCCAACAGATCTTTTGTAAATGACAACTTTTCAACATACCACGACTAGTGTTTCCATAATGATTTTATTGTTGGCACTGCTGTTGAAAAATGAAATCAAGCGTAAAAGTGATTTTTTATTTTATTTAGATTACCAGTGTTGGAATGTCACAAGATTTTTTTTTATAGATTTAATCAAGCACCTTTTTGTCATGCTTTGTATTCCATGTCATGCTACTTTATACTTCTACTGTTTTATATTTCAAATATGATTAATTATACATTTATTTTGAACCTACAGTTACTATTAACACAAAAATGCATGCTATGCTGATATGATGCAGTATTGTAGTACTAGTGCTACCGAGGTGTCCCTGAGCAAGGCACCGTTCCCCACACTGCTCCCCGGGCGCCGTTCAAAATGGCTGCACACTGCTCCTAACACTAGGATGGGTCAAATGCAGAGAAACAATTTCCCCACGAGGGATTCATAAAAGTCCATCTTAATCTTAATCTTAGTCAATAGTATTTAACTTAAATTGGATCAGTGTTGACAAACAACATACAAATGCTCTTACATGTATTTGTTAGAAATAAATTGAATAATATAATATCTCTATAAGAGTCAGAAGAAGACTCAATCTGCATACTGATAATACTTCTGTACGAAAAACATTTTTTCACTCAGAACGTTTAGACTGTAGAATGTTTAGTTTGACTTAAGTAAGGGATCAGAGTACTTATTCCACTACGGCATACTACTAATGATTATAAATACAATTATAATAATACAATAATACATATTTTTACTATATACACATTATATTTGGGAAAGCACAAATACTGCTGCAATATTTTATATAGTGTTATTGCACTCTTCCTATCGCCTAGCCGTGGGTGTATGCGAGTTGGAGGAGATATCTATATTCTGCTCCTGCTGAGGGAAGGGGGGGGGAGTTCATACAGGAGGCAGCCTGGGAACAGCTTGCCCTGCAAAGCAGCTAAAGCAGCAGACCTCCACCGGGGATGTATCACGACCAAAAACACAACAGAAATTATACGGGGCTACATAATTATACAGATGAAGCTAATTATACAGACAAGGGGGGAGAATGCCTGGGAGTTGTTTTAGCGCGAGGCACAGCGTAGCGGGGCTCGGGGATTTTGGGCTTCCTGGCCGGCTTACCTTCTGCACATCTGAAGGCACCCTCGACAGGAAATCAACCACTTCATTGTTGTCGATGCTGTACGGGTTCCGTAATTTCTTGGTGAATTTATTGATGCCTAAAACAGAAATTCACACCCAACGTATTATTAACGCTAGTCTCTTGTGGCTGCGCTCTTTGTTTCCACACAAACAAATACCTGCAGAGGAGGCTCACGCCGTCCGAGAAATATCACTGCTGCAGCCTTTATTCTTCTTTTGCTTTCACTTCTTAGGCTGCAATACTTTTAACACCATTAAGATCTGCCTTAACTCATGCAGTACATTATAAGCAGCTAATATTCCTGGGATGCTATACATCTTATAGACAATCAAAACATGATAAAGGACATGTTTTGCTTTGTTTAAATAAAGGCCAACAGACAGATCAACACACAACTTAATAAACTGTGTGTGACACTCACCCCATATCAGAACCACGTATCGAACAGGGACGTAGTACGTGAGGATTGTTGCAGTGACAAAAATGAGGATAGCCAGGCCGGACAGGAATGGCACCGACCAGTTGAAAGTGCTAAAAAGATAAATCATCAGTAAGTATTCCAACTTCATTTCATCTTTGTCTGTAAATACAGTACTTGTTGTAATAAAAACATGTGCAGACGTTATACAGGAGAAGCTTTTAATCCATTACATATTGTGATTCAAGACATTTGAGCTGTGATTCATGGTGGTTTGGTAAACTCTTACTTTTTAATCCTTTCCCCAAAGTTAGCGATCCCATCCAGCAGGGTTTGAAGGGTGATGATGGTGTCTTGGATCATGTGGATTTTCTCCATCAGCCCTTTTCTCTCCGACTCCTAAAGTTAAACCAAAAAGGATCAGAAGTTTATCAACGGTGTATAACGGGAAGGGTGTGTTTGCTGCTCTTATTTGCTGTTTTAGTTGTTTTATCGGGGTATATATTGATTAACCGTTTACACTGCCCTTGTATACAAGATGTGGTATCACATACATATTTTAGGAACATTAAAATATGAAAACAATAATTCAATATAAGTAAAACATTTGAAGTAGATACAAGTACAATTTTGCGCTCCTTGTACTTAACTTGGGATTTTTTTTTAAATGTAATGCTACTTTGTACTTCTACCCAACTACATTAATGTACTACCTTCATGTCGTTAATTACTTTACAGATATGGAATAATAATAATAAAAGCATGATCAAAACTTAAATAGGACTTTAGTTACACCTGGATTAGATTCACAAGCTACCCTGCTGTATACAAAGTCATTAGATTGAGTTCCACGGTTACATCTTGATTAACACGTCATTAATACATCAATAACTATCATAGAAACATATCGTATATTTGATTCTAAAATTGGCATATTAAGTGTTTTTACTTTTGGTACTTTAAGTATATTTGTCTCGGAGAAAGACACCGAACAGTCTGCAGAATGTAAAGGCAGATTCTCTAACAGCTGTGAGTTGAATGCTCTTCAGAGTGGGACTGGACTCCACATTTCGATAGAGAAAGGGCACCGCTCTCAGGAACATCCAGATCCCAGGAGGGAGGATGGCTTTAGAGTAAACAGGAGGAGACTGTGTGTCTGAAGTCTGGCTCTCAGTGCACAGATCTGTAGAGACACGGCTACATGTCCACATCAAACATGGGGGGACTGAAGGAGGGTTAGAGGATGAAGAGAGGGGAGTTTGGGGTCTGCGGGCGCTGCTTATCGGGGACTGTTTACTGGCCAAAGCCATGGTCTTTGTCACTATGTGATCTCTGTGATGTCCGTTTGCGTCTGCTCAAAGACACGGAGCGGTCGCTGGCTCTATGCCACCCAGAGGCGGGGGACGGGCCTGGGAAAGGGGCTGCGGGGGGGGATCACACCTGGGATATTCATGGTGACCATCAGTCTCGTAAGACGAATAGTCAAATTCCAATCAGCCCCCTCACTGCCCTGAACTACTTCAACCAGTTCAGGGTCATGTTCCCACTGAAGGCAGTTTGAGAACCACTTTACGCCAGACCATTCAAAACGTCTAGAATAAACTAAAGGAATATTTCATTGACTAAAAAGCATTGTTGTACTTTGAACACCAGATTTCCAATGAGCTTTGAAAAAGCATGTCTAAGTGCTGTCATTAGTTCCATATTGTTGGTATTATAGGGCGTGTTAAGCTCAGGGACTTTCCCCAATGCAGCAGAACCTCCCCCCGCCCACCTCTCTATTAGCATATGAATGTGTCGTGACATGTGGAAACGGGTCGGTGAGGTCTTCATTAAGCCCGAACGTCTTTTTAAAATCTTGTGGTTGTCAGGAATCAAAAGGCATCTGAAGATTTAGTACTGAATGAAGAGCCCAAAATCAGAGATCATAGGAATTTGTC